>OOFE01012460.1:11702-25824 GCA_900323365.1 Monocentris japonica | reverse complement strand
AAGCTGCCGTCCAGTTCTCCCAGACATTGTACGCATCTACTTCCGGTTCTTTTGGTCACGTGACTCCCGTAACCGCTTCTTTTTTTCATGACTTCTTTTTCAAAACTGCCTTACGTTTATCAACAATATTGGTGTCAGCAAATCTGTATTTTTTGCCACCACCAAACAGCACAGACATGATTCATGGCTTTGGGATTTCCCGTTTTGCAGTGTAACATATATTTTTTTCTGCACATTAAGAATAAAATGCTTATTGCTTCACAGAGGACTGCCAGTGATTTGTACCATGACATACATTGCAACCAACTGGTACTATTCCCATGGGAACTACAGTTTCACACAAAAGAAGAGTACTCAATATTACTGAGATTTATTAGAGAATTTGTTATTTATCCAGGCCAATCATGTCAACATTGTAGGAGACCTTGAGCCATAAGGGCAATAGCTGTGTTGTTTGTCCTAGCAGGTGCCTATTTCCCACATTACTCAGCTGGTCACATCAGAAGATTAAACACAACCATATCTATGTGTACCACTGTTGTGTAACCACCCACTTCATTTGCATTTGCACTTGGATATATGAGAGAAGGAAACTAGTTGACAGACATTTAATGTTTGGAGCTCAAGGCATCGAGGGCTCAGTGTAGACCAGATGGCAAGTCACTGGAAATGGACCCTGGCCCTTCTTGTGGTCTTGGTCAGCACTTCCATGGAAGGTAATAACATTTGTTTTTGGTTTCACCATTTTTGTGAAATCCATTATATGTATTAGCACTGGAACAACTACATGTGTCAAAGTGCTTTGGAGTAAAAGACATGTTTAACTTAATTACATCTAGAATTACTATATTTTTCTGTGTTTATGATTATTACCCATACCAACCTCCAGGTCAGATTCTTTGTGCATGTGTATCTACTTGGCAAATTTCATTGCAATTTTGATTTGAGTGATAGCTATTTTCCGAACAATAACATTTTGCTCTGTCAATTATTGGATACCAATGATATAACGAACAATGAAACATCACAGCAACACTCAAATCTTTATAAGCACAACTAAAAGTAGCCTGAATTACAAAGTCTGTGTTCATCCCTAGCTTTATCTTCCTGGCACATGGATGACTTTATCAAGGCAGTAGAGCAGGTGGAGGACAGGAACCCTGGGTTGGAGCCAGTCGCTGTGCTGAGGAGCCTGCGCAGGGCAGCTGGCCTAAATGATGCATTTATTCAGCACTTCCTTGGTAATGCCAACTCCAATGAGTCTGAAATGAACGCTAGTCTCTCAGATTACATTGGCAAGGCTATGCAGCATAGGGTCACTGAAGATGCCAGAGAGGAAGGGGTGGTTCTAACTTCTGATGGCACCACTGTTGCTCTCCAACCACTCCTCCTGGGCATCGAAGCTGGTTTCCTTTCCAAGACTAGGGGGCGTGTTCGGGGTCTATACCAACTCACTCTGGCCAAAGACCTAGGCCTGTCTTTCAGGAGCTTCCACAGCTCTCCCCTCTCCCAGCGCCTGGGTCCTGATGGTTGCTGGGACAGTGCAACCTCTCCCACGGTCTTCATGCTGTCCGACAAGCCCTCCCTGGTCACAACTGCTCAGGTCAATGGAGGCATGGATGGTGTGATTCTAGGGATGGAGGTCTCTGCCCAATCCAGACGTCCTCTCAAGCTGAGCAGTCTGCTGAAAGAGTACTACTGCCACCACCTGGAGAATGATGGACTGGACATTGCTCCACGCCTAATCAGCCCACGTCGTAGGGAGAAGTTCAGAGAGCTGGTCATCCCTCCTCTCCTGGCCAGACAGGTGGCGAGATTCGTAGACCTGCACCGGAGACTGAGGGGGCACCCCAAGATGGTCGTGGAGGAAAAGAAGAAGGTGATGGCTGTGGTGAATGAAGGAATAAAAGAGTTTGTCTTCAAGTACATGAGTGAGTACTGGACCAAACTACTGGGTGTGGGACAGATGTAATTAAAGCATTTTGACTATAAACATGGTTGTTTTTAGAAAAACTAAAAAATAATATTAGGTATTTGAGAGTATAATTCTGTTAGAATTAGAAACACATGCCATACATCATTGATCTATGTGTTTTCTCTCTCTCATTTCAGATTGTCCAGCCGTTATACCACGGTGTATGTGGGATGCAAAACCATACAGAGGGACTCCTACCCTCCTGTCCCTCCCTCTCTCCTTCATGTACATCCACCACACCTTTTCACCAAGCCAGCCCTGCTTGACTTTCCAGCAGTGCTCTGCAGACATGAGGTCCATGCAGCGCTTCCACCAGGAAGACAGAGGCTGGGATGACATAGGATACAGGTAGAATAAAATGAACATTAATTATATTAATATTACCCTGTAGGATTAATTTACAGACATCTCTTTATTTCTCCTGTTATTTACAAAGGAAATCTCAATCTCAATGCACTCAATTTATGAAAAATATGGAGTCATATTAAAGATGCTAAATCCTTTTCCACCTCTGTCTCCTTAAAGCTTTGTTGCTGGCTCTGATGGGTATATCTATGAGGGCCGAGGTTGGCACTGGCAAGGAGCCCACACCTATGGACACAACTCCAGAGGCTACGGGGTTTCCTTCATTGGTGACTACTCTTCCACTCTGCCTTCCCAGCATGCCATGGAGCTGGTGAGAGACCACCTGGCATCCTGCGCTGTTGGTGGCGGGCGACTAGTGGCCAACTTCACACTGCAGGGGCACAGACAGGTGGTCAACACTTCCTGTCCTGGGGATGCTCTATACAATGAGATCAGAGGCTGGGAACACTTTGGGGTATGTGTGGATATTATATCATATGGGTATTATATCACGTGGTTATGTGTATATGAGTATTATCACTGTAACACCTAGAAAAAAGCTTTATTTTGAACACGTGTGTACTTAATGTTCTTTCATTGTATTTTTGACAGGAGGTCAACGACTGAAAACATCTACTTGGCAAGAGAAGAGCCTTGGACAAACCAAGCTTAACAGAATAAATATTTCTCTGTTGATGTTGATGGTTGCCATTTTCTTTCAAGCACTATGACTTCTTTTTATGAAATCTTGTGACGGTTTACATGCATGATTATTATGAAAAGTAGCCTAAAAAATACAAACATTTCCGTCTAAGACCAGCAGAGAGCGCTGAACGACCATGCAACAAACAGTAATCAGGCGTTTATTGATTTCAAGTATTAAAAGGGAATTTTGTGACAGAAAACCGACTTGATACAACTGTCCGCACCGCATAACGGGAGATACAGCCACATATGTTATTTTGAAAACATTATTTAATAAGTTAGTTGGTGTGTAATACATGTTATCTACTGGACCTAATTTGGCGCAATTCAAATATCATGCATGCGCCACCTGTTTAAATAAGTGTAACCTATAATAATAAATAAAAAGTCCATCATGCCACTGTTCGATCTTGACTTTTTCGCACATAAAAGTGTTATCCTGATTTGATACGTTCAAGAACGAAATTCATTTCAGAATAACTAACGTTTTAAAAAAATAAACACTAAAAATACAACACCCACAAAACTTCAACTCAAACTTGGCCGTTGCGGGGTTTCTGAAACTCTTCTCTCCCCCTCCCCATCGACGTTACGTACGCAGCCGTAGCGTGCCAGCAAGCCAAATATCATGGAGTCCTGTGTCTGGCATCTTCAAGGGATTCATGCAAAAACCTGAGCACTGAAAAGGAGGAAGTTACTGCAAGGGAACATCCAAAGCTCCTCTTGCATGCATCGCCTTAGGGCGTAAAGCTAAAGCTCCGTTCTTCAAGTATGACGGACGGTGCATAAACAACGAGCCGTTCACTGCGATCCGCAAACCAGGCCGTTTTCTGTGAGTATCTGCACAAAAAATAGCCGTTTATGGGCGTTTTGGGTTGGAAAGGCGTTGTGCGCGGATACATTGTTGTGATAGTCACCTGACAACGATTGGATCGATATCAGCCACGTCCTCCGAGGAAACCGAGGCTAAGCCGCGGGACACCTTGATGTGCCCGAGCATTTTCCGGCTTTTTAGAGGAGCAGCAAGAAAGGACATGGGCCTGAATATAAAGGCCACTTATTTATGTAACCATTTGGGCGCCCCGTTTCATTCACTCGTTTAACACCAGACGTATTGTGAAAATAGGTCAGACCGTCCTAAAATTGCAGTTGACAAAAGCTACGTGGGACAGTCAAAGCACGATCGATTCTGCGGATTTGACACTTTTGTTCTGTGATATGTCATTGGATGTGTCACTCACTGACAATCTGTGTTTTCAAAAAGGTTTTGTATGTAGATTCCTACAGTGTCAGTCTTGACTTTACCCTCTGAACAGGCTGTGTGGTCATATTAAAGTAAAGGGGGAAAAACTTTTCAGCCCTGGAAAACTTCTATTTGTGTTTTGTGTCTATTTATGTGTGAATGTTTACATGTGAGAGTAGAAGAGGACTCTGCACAATGTAGGCAGGCTGGTCACCAGTGGGACTCCATACTGTGCTCTGGGGGACCATGGAGCCAGAGGGGCAACCCCTCACCCCAGGGACCAGCTATGGGCCCCCACCCGCCTACTCAGCACAAAACTCTATCACCCCAACCTTCCTCAACCACACCTTACAGGTAAGGTCAAAGTTGAGGTACAGGCTGTGAACAAGTTGCATCAAACACTGTTCAGTTTATATGGAATATATATGGAATCAGCTCCTTGTTCCCATCTGAATCCCATAGCACTTTCAACATTACACACCATACACAAAACGGGGACATGTCAGGGTTTTGTTCATAATGTTAATAAGCTCATTCTGTCCACTATGGATCATCACCATCATCAGGCAACACATTTTTTAAAAGTCTTAAAAATTCATTAATCTGTTTATTATTTTTTTTTTTTTTTTTTATAACCACCAGTCTTCATGTTCTCCAAACGCGAGTAAGGAGTTGATGCCTGGCAAAAGCCCGTGGGGCGGAGCTGGAGATGAGGGCTTGGAGCAGACTGGAGGCCCAGGGAGGAGTGCACAGAGGAGATTCAGGCCCTCAGCCTTTCCTTCCTCCCTGACCTGGGACTCTGACTCTGAGAAAGAAACACTAGACGGTAACAAAATATAAATGTCTTAATACCAACTGGAAACCTGTTACACACTGCTCAATGATGGAGGGGGTCAAGAATACAAATAGGTAGCACAATACTACAGATGATTTGACTCTACAGTGACGTACTATAGTTGTATGTCACATCATTGTTTCTGTTTTGTTTTTTTTGGCTAGGCAATATCTGTAATGTTGCCATTGTTGTTGTCACTTTGATATTGTTTTAAATGTCATTCAGTCTGCTTGTAGTCAGAACTCTCTCTCTTTCGCCTTGTAACTTGGCTGTGCACTGTATTTTTGACTGGATTTTAACTGTCAGCTGCAGAGCTGTGAAGTGATGTTCCTGTTGTTGTGTGTTTTGTGTGTGCTGCTGTGTGTCAGAGGAGGAGCTACAGCACTTTTCTAACCCTCATGGTCTGGCTGCTCACAGCCCAGGATCCCCCTCTTCTGGACTCAGGTGAGAGGGAGGTAGGAAGGATAGCAGGTGGTGACCGTGAGATTGGTAGACAGTTAGAAATACAAACTCAGTCAAAAGACAGCAAGGGAGACATCACAAATCAATGGCTGGCAGATTACAGATCCCAAATTTATTTTTATCAAGTTAATCAAGCTTATAAGCTGAGTTGATATCTGATCTGTTATTATTTTTATTTTCAGACAGAGGTGCTGACCCTCCATTTGCTAGAAACAGTATTGGGTTGGTGTTGGCAACAAGAGTACTGTAATTACCATAGAGTGACTGTGTCATTTAGACTCGCTGATAACCACATCCAAATGTTTTCACTTTTGTCCAGACTCGATGGTGAGGATGACCAAGCACCTGAAAACCTGCAGCACTCACTTAGTAAGAGTGATAAATCCAGCCCTGTGGAGGGGCAGGATGAAAACAATGGGAGCACAAAGACAGAGGATCCAAATACATCTCAGCTTTGCCCAACGGAGTGTAAGCACAATGAGGATGGAACAAAAAACTGCCCTTACACTTGATATCTTTTTTAAAAGGCTCATTTCATTAATAATACTTCTTTTTTCTCTTCACAGTGGCAGACAGCAGAGTCTGGAATATATCTGAGAGTCCTGAGCTGTTTCTGTCCAAAGTAAAACCAAAGGAAGGTTGCCAAGTGGAGGAGGAGGAAGACAATAGTAAGGGAAAGAAAAGGCAGAAGGGAAAAGATACCAAGGAGCCTGAGAAAGATGTGTACACCTTCCCTGGAGACTCAGACCCTGAGAGTCCCCCTCCTGCCCCCTGGGCTCATTGCACATTCATCCAGCGGTGCAGGAAGAAGAGGGTCCTGCTCAGGCCCTTCTCTGGCCTGGGCACCTGGCAGCGCACATTGCCTGAGGCAGGGAAGCGGGCGAGAGGGGGTCCTCAAAGGTCAAAAACTTCAGAGCCAGCACAACTGAGTGGAGATAGAAGGGTCTATGACTTTGAGGAGATGAACTTTGAGGAGGAAGTAGTGGAAGAGCCGGCAAAGTTCGATGAGGAAAATGTTGGAGGAGGGGAAAGAGGCAAAGAAGAGAGTGAGGCAGATCCAGGTAAAGAAATTTTCACCTGTGTGGAATGTAGCATTTACTTCAAAAAGCAGATCCATCTACAGGAGCACATGACTGAGCACTGTCAAAGTGGGTCAGGGGGTGGCAAGAGGGATCGTTTAGCAAAGGGTAGCCGTTTTCGGTGTGTTGAGTGTGGATTGAACCTGCCAAATCGGCCGGCATTGGCAGACCACCACAGGAGGCACCAGGAGTCCCGGGAAAAGATCCTGGAGGAGATTGAGAAACTGAATGGCGAGGTGAAGGTAGAGGAGATGCGGACGGTAGACACTAAGGTGATGGACCCAGCTGTGGTGCAAGAGCCAGGTCCAGTGTCAACTCCAGTCAAAGTGTCAGACCCAGAAATGGTCACTACTCCAACTCTATCCCCAGTCCTAGTTTCAGCATTGGATTCAGACCCAGTGGCAGTTCTCGACTCAGACCCAGCTCTAACCCCTCCACCAAATTCAGTTCGAACCCTGGCTCGAACCCGTGCTGTTCCTGCCAATCGTCGCCGCTATGTCTGCACCAAGTGTAACTTCAGCACAAGAACCTCCCAGGCACTGGCTAATCATGCCAAGACCCACAACAGAAAAAAAACTGCTCTCCGGCGCACCTCCCCATGCCTCCAGCCAAAGTTTCCTACTGTGGAGGCTGACTCTCTACCCCCTGGTTCCCCATCATCTTTGGCATCCACTTCCCTGGCCTGTGGTCATTGTGCATTCCTGGCCCCCAGTCAAACCATATTAAGGGAACACCAGAACCTGGTTCACCCAGGACAGGCCTCCATCAGTGGGCCATGGGCTGAGGAGATGAGCCAGCATTCAAGATCCAGTGTGGGTGTTACAATTTCAAAATCTATTCCAGATTCTGACCATCTCTCCGGATCTGGATCCATAGCCCTGACCAGTGCTCCAGAGGGCAAAAGCCAGCAAGGACATGCTGCCATGGAGGACAGGACCCTGGTGCACCAAACACCAAACAGTGCTACAGCTCGCTCAACTAGGGAGGTAGTCTTCAAGTGCATTGGGAACAGGAGACCCAACAGAAGAGGCAAAAATTGGACTGAACTGGCCCAGTTTCATCCCAGACTGGATGTCAACAAGCTGTCTGAGAGTGAAGATGAACAGGGTGAAGATCATAGCACAGAGCTCAACACTGAGCTGAACCAAAAAGAAACTGACTTACCTGTGGGGTTGAAACCACACACCAGAGCAAGATCCAACCTAGGTGAGACTAAATGGCAGAAAATATACTGCATAATAAGACCATTACTCCTCATTCAAACACCTAGGTGAGCCCAATTCACCCATACTTGACTCTTATGTGGTTCTTATGTGGTTTATTCTCTGATAAATCTTAAAAAAACATGACATGACATGAGTCCGACTTCAGTCCAAGTTATGTGGCCTAACAGCCCAAGTCTTGAACATCTAAGCACTGAATCTGGAACATCTCAAAATTACAAGAGCTCTTACCAAAAAACCCAGAGGCACATACTATTTGCAATATTCAGCCTCAGGAACTGATAGTACATCACAATTTCATTAGCCTTTGTCTGTCAATTTAACTTATATTTCTTTACTTTCTAGATGACTCTTCTTCAACACAACAAAGTGTTACATCATCATGCCCTCCTAAGAAGAGTTTGAAGGTGGAAGAAGAGCAGGAAATGGAGAAGGATGAAAAGGTTTCCTTTTTGAGGAGGAGTAACCGCGTTATTGCTGCACTTGCTGAAAATGATAGCGATAATGATGACATTGATGAGGAACATATGCGACGTTTCCTGTCAGAGGGCATCTTAGATGAAGATGAAGATGAGATTGATGAGGAGACAGGAACTCTGAGGAGTGTGGAAAGGAAATGCCCCTACTGCCCCGATCGATTTCATAATGGCATTGGACTTGCCAATCACGTGAGGGGCCACCTGAACCGAGTAGGCGTCAGCTACAATGTGCGTCACTTCATATCCCCGGAGGAAGTCAATGCAATTGAAAAGAAGTTCTCTTATCAGAAGAAGAAGAAAAAAGGTCAGTATGTTGTGGCGCATGTTTCTTCAGGCTGTCAAGATGTCTGAATACATTTTCTTATACAGCACTGGGCAAACAAAGCCTTTGCTGTTGTCTGTCTCTTTAGGGTTTGACTGGAATGAAGTGAACTTGATGTAGGATACGTGACAATATTAGGAGCGTAGCAGAAAAAACAGACAGCAATGTATAAATTGTCATCCATTACAACTTCCATCAGATATCTAAACTTCCACTTGCGTTCGCCGCCTTCCCCACAGTTGCCAACTTTGACCCTGACACATTCAGTGTGATGCGCTGTGAGTTCTGCAGTGCTGGGTTTGACACCCGGGCTGGTCTGTCCAGCCATGCCAGGGCCCATCTCCGTGACTTTGGCATCACTAACTGGGATGTTACTGTCTCACCCATCCATATCCTGAGGGAGTTATTCTCCAGCAGGCCTGACCTGGTAATCCCCACAGCTCCCCCACGAAGCCCTGACTCACAACATATGGACGATGAGGAAGAGGAGAAGGAAATAGAGGAGGAAGCAGAGGAAATCATAGAGGTAAAACTGGAGGGGGAGACAAGTGAAAGGATAGCGAATACTACAGATCCTAATCCCTCAGTATCTCCTCAACCTTGGAAGAGTGAGGATGATGTTGAAGAGCCTGAAGGTAAGTTTTCATTATTAATTACTGATCCATCCTCAATAGTACTAGAATACCAAAAGCAGCCTACCTTGCTTATTGCTTGTAGAGTAACTATTTTAACTGCTGTTTGATGTGTTTGATAGTTAGTAATTTGCTTGGTAGTAGTGTCCATGTGTGCAATTTAATCCTGGCACAGGAACATAGCTCATAGTATTAATGCCCTAAGGGCTGAGAAGGAGAGTATACTAACTAAAGCCGCATGCCACAGGGAAATGTGGAAACAGATTATGTGCACTTGGCTCGTTTTACTTGCATTTTTACTTTAAATAAAAATTGTGTTGACTGTCCCGGGTGACACCGCTGTGTAGTGTCTGATCTGAATGTGCTTGTTGAGGGAAAATCAGCCCTACAGTATGTGAGAGAGCTCCTGATGCCCATGGTTGATGTGGCACTCGGTGCATTTATCCCAACCTCCGCCTCCACTCGATTGGTCACGCCTTAGCTTAGCGGCGCATATGGGGGCAAAATGGCTGCTTCCACCTCCCCGCAGACCCAAACAATAGCGGAAAAACTGTCTGGCTTCAGCTGCCGGGAGTCCGATGCACTGCGGTTGCTGACCGGTGAGTACCGCGCGATGTTATTCCCGTGCACCGGGTGCCCTCGGATCACACGGCGGCTACGTTGTTGCACTGCGCGTCTCAGCCCGCATCTCCTGCTGTTTGTCACATTGTAGCCAGACACAACAGCCATTAAAAACTCTTTATCATACGAGACCATGTAAAGAATCAATGTCGCGCACAACCAGGTAGCCCATGACATGCATGTCAAAAGCTCATGAAGCGGGTCATTGTCATTGTTTCGGGTGTTACCGTTTTGCACGCGTGGATAAAATACGCTGATTTTTGTTCTCGTAATATTGTTGTTATAGTTGTCAGAATATTGCTTATGTGCGGTTTTTATTGTGCACGTCTGGGATGACGTCCAGTATTTTCAATGCTGCAGGATCTCTAAAATTACCTACAGTTGCCCAATCCTCGCCATTTTACTTTCCTTTGATTTTTGATAGAGGACACGCTGTGCTTTCAAGTGACTGCATTTGTGCATGTTATTATGGTAACGGAATAGTGGGATTGCTCAAGCAACACAGTTACTTTGTGAACTGAAAGTGTCCATAGCTAATAATCTTATTAGAACTTAATCCGTATCAAAGAAGTGTAATCGAAGTGTCACTTTTTCTTGGAAGTATCGGGTTGCTCCGTGTTAGGCTACTCTGCTGAATGAATACAAAGTCAAGTCAGCGTTTTGCAACTTTGTTTCTTTTCATAAATATACGAAAAATTGTTTTGGATTGTCGTGGTTATAATAAGTGGTGTTATAACGCTGCGCTCCGAGGTGTCACATCGCCGCTCTTTTACAGTCAAGAGATGAACTGACAAGCGCAGAGCCGCCCACCAGACAAAAAGCATTGTCTGTCTCCACGTCTCTTTTGATTTACCGATTTGTCGCAGAAAATGGCACTTTTGTCCCAGGAATGCAGTGCCGCACTAAGACTGCCATGTTTGTTTCATACAGAAGTGCAATCATTTTTGACAAGGTTTCATTACTTGAATTAATTTCATGTATATTTCTTTGGCCAGAAGACATGATTGTCTGCTGTTATTTCTACGACTGAGAAATTAGGCAATGAGCTCACCAGCAGAAGAGTTGATGTTTTTTTCCCTTTCACCCTGCATTTGTTATTTATGCTCCAGACATTGAAAAATACATCCATACATTTTATAAGACAGACTTTTTTTTTTTTTCATTCTAGACATTTAAATGCATCTAGACTTCAAGATCACTTATTAATGGACCTGACATTTTTACACTTTTTGGGATATTCTGTGTTACATTTTAGGTGAGGAGGACGGAGCAGCAGAAGAAGAGGAGGAGGAAGAGCTGCGGATTCCAGCTCTGGACAGTCTGAGCTCCAGCCCAGGGAAGAAGAGGTTGTTCAGTGTGGACCAAGACAGCCTCTCTCCCAGGGAGGATGCAGACACCAAGGGTGAGTGAAATATGGGAAGCTGACCCCAGAGTGTTGACAAGGGATCGGCTTTCCTACAATGAATCCTAATCATAACTGTCAGTGGAGAAATTGCAAAACTGACCTTAGGTCAGTGTTGAGGCACCCTACATTAGAGAGGGTTGTCCCTGGGGAAATTCTCTGAGGTAGACAAAATGCATTGAGGGGCTAATACCTCAACCCACTTGCTCTTGTTACTGAAAGCTGATGATGCCCGTTTGGGAAATTTGTTGCCTTTGTTTAGGTTTAAGGTTTGTTTAGACACAGGTGTTTCAGGGTTTAGTTAAAGGAACTTGAGCTGCCTGCTCTTGTATTTGCAAACTGTTTTGTAACAGGTTGTTAAAGTTATAAAAAACTCAACTCAATCTAAACAAGTTATTTTGAAATGTGCTTTTATCAACTAAATGCAAGGCTTTTATCACTGCACACACCTGTTCTCTGCTCTCTGTTGCAGTCCATAACTTGAAATGTGAGGTGTGCGGTGCCCGCTTTGAGACGAGACGGGGGCTGTCCAGCCACGCCCGCTCTCACTTGCGCCAGCTGGGCATCAGCGTTTCAGAGAGCAGTGGGGCACCCATTGACCTCCTCTACCAGATTACCAAGGAGCGCAGCCTGGACGGCCAAATCAGCCAATCCCTCCTCCAGCCCCCTTCAGCCAAGAAACCCTCCCCTGGGGCTACTTCCTTTCCCCGAAAGGACGAGGAGTTTGAAGACATGGACTTTGAAGAGAAACCGATCCCTCTCTCCATCCTGGCCAAAGCAGTGAAAGCCGTACCACCCTCTTCCTCCTCCACGCCCACACCTTCCCCTGGTGCCTCTCCACCACCCTCAGCCCCAGTTCGTTCTGGCTCCCCTTCCTCAGTAGTGAGAAAAGCCCCCATATCCTCCCTACTGCCTGTGTCTTCCCCCTTGCGGTCCCCAGACCATAAGAGTGCAGGAATGAAAAGCTTGTCTTCTAACCTCTCTGCCCCTACTGCCATCACAACATCCAAACCCTTCTGGGCACCACAGGAGACTGATGCTCCTCTCAATCTCAGTAAGTCTAACTGCCCCCACTAAAGTCTGTCTCTGAGTTGGTTGACTTAGTAAGAAGTTGCATTGTACACTGTCTGCATGAATGGATTAAAGCTATATTTTAATAGCTTTTTTTTTTGGCTTTTTAGTGTTTTATAAGTTTTAATTAATTTAGTTCTTTCATCCCAATATGCAGCACTGGAGGTGGATCCCAACAAGGACATCATTTGTCAACTGTGTGGTGCCTGGTTCGAGACACGGAAGGGCCTGTCCAGCCATGCACGAGCCCACCTGCGACACTTTGGGGTGGAGTACTCTGAATCCAAGGGTTCTCCGATAGACCTCCTCAACCAGCTCATCCATACTGATGATTTCAAGCACAAAGCCAGTGCACTGCAGCCTGACAGTCACGCTGAACCCCGGGGCCACAGGCTTACCTCCCCAAAACGATCCATCTTGACCCCTTCCTCCTCTTCCTCATCACCCCTCCTCCATAAGGTTTCCACAGTGGGGAGTGGGTCTGCATCCAAAGCTACCTCTTCCTCTGCTTCCTCTTTGCTTGGCCCACCTGCCAAGCGTCCGAAGTCCTCTTCCATGCAGGTCTTCCGCCTGAGTAGTGGAGAGCTCATGGCCCTTCCACACAGTGAGTGCTATGCCAGGGTTTATAGACTGATAAATCATTCACAGATGCTGTGCCTTATCTAATAACAATATATCCATAGTTTGTCCATGTTTTATGATCAGAGATCATCCTTTTGTCCTTCATGTCAATTTTTCAAATGTTTTCATTTTTTTTAAATCTCTCAGGTGACCCTCCAAGGGAGATTGGCTGTGAGTTCTGCGGGGAATATTTTGAGAACCGTAAAGGCCTCTCCAGCCACGCCCGCTCCCACCTGCGCCAGATGGGCATTACAGAGTGGTCTGTCAATGGCTCCCCCATCGACACCCTGAGGGAGATCATCACAAGACGAGGTCTGCCCTGCGCCCTTCCTCCCAAACCCCTCAAAACCCCACCTCCATCCTCTCCGGGACCCCCTCGTTCACCGCTTTCATCCTCCTCGTCCCCTTCTTCTGCAACACTCCTCAGTCGTCTTCCCTTTGCCTTTGCCCGTCCATCCAGTCCACAGCCCACAGCGTCTAAGTCGAGCCCAGCTCCACCAACTTCTTCTAGTGGGCTTATACTCAAGCTGAAGCCCGAGCCGGTGCAGCTCGAAGTCACTATGCCTGGAGCAGTAGGGAGATCTGGCGGCTTCTCCTCTGAATCTCTCAGCTGTAGCTGGAGCAGCTCTGACAATGTGTTCCCCCTCAACTTGGGTAAGTTTGTAATATAATCTGCTAAATCAGTGCAATAGATGAATCTCAAATCTTGTCTACAGAGTTTAAGGGAACTTTCTATACTTACAGTCTCAGTAGCAGATGCCCTCTGCTGTTGGTGAGCTTGTGCTTTAACCATAACAAATGCCATTTAGTGGACAGTCGTATCCAAAGTGACTGACAGTTTTTTCCATAATTCCCCCCCGGGGATCAATAAAGTATCTATCTATCTCGTACAGTGCATACAATACAATACAAACTATCATTTTCTTCTTACCTCTTTTTTTGGTCCTACCTTAGCCATGGCCCATGAAGTGGAGCCAACAAGGGACATCCGTTGTGAGTTCTGCGGGGAGTACTTTGAGAACCGCAAAGGCCTTTCCAGCCATGCCCGCTCCCACCTGCGCCAGATGGGCATTACAGAGTGGTCTGTCAATGGCTCCCCCATTGACA
>OOFE01012458.1:18971-37918 GCA_900323365.1 Monocentris japonica | reverse complement strand
ATATTGCTTGTTAGGAGACAAGGAAAAATTCAGATATTACAACCACCTGCATTTGTTCTTCTGTTCTGTCTTGTAGCTAAGATCCATCCCTGTTAAACCTGCTGAGGACGATGAGCTGGAGGAGGAAGCAGAGTGGATCTTCAGACATGGCTTCTCCACCCTTACCATCTCCATGCAGGTATGACCTTCACCATACAAACTCAGATAACACACACACACGTATGCTTGAGATTTTTGGGGGGACAAATCATAAGAAAACTATGAAATTAGTCTAAAAACAAGGCAAAACAAATATGTCCCCATGTTTTGACCTGTAATTGTAGTGCTCCCTTGGGCCAATCAGTGCAGTTTTGAAAACACTAGAATACAGTGGTGAGATGCATCATTCCTTCAAGTTTCACTCAAATTTCACCCATGTGAAATCGACATGGGTCAATGGGTCAAATGCCCACGTTAGATTCAATTTGAAGAATGAATTTGTCAGTCATCCCTTAGTTTGTTTCCACTATCTGTTATATTTTCCTTCCTTCTTCTAAAACTTCCATTCTCACCCTGTTTCTGTTATTTTGACTGGGCAAAGACCTACAATTTCCAACTAATGAGAATGCGCACAAAACATTCCCTTGATTGCCACTATATTTTTCTAACGAGCTTCTTATATTTCTGTGCCCTAATCAGGAGAGCACAGACTACCTAGACAGAGGGACAACCACAAACTTCAGCAGGAAGGGTCCCAGCACAATTGCCAAGATCAAGGAGGCCCTCAACTTCATGAGGAATCAGCAATTTGAGGTACAGACCTGAGCTCTCCTGACCCAAATGATGGATTTCTCACATCTGTTCACTTATCTTGACATTTATCATACCAATATGGCAACAGCTTGTCAATATGGCATTAAGACAGGATGCGAAACGTGACGCTCCATTAAAGACCATTGTAGTGGATGGGATACGTGTACGTTTTCCTCACTCTAGTCAATGTCCTTCACAGGTTCCGTTCATAGCGTTCTACAGGAAAGAGTACGTGGAGCCGGAGCTAAACATCAATGACCTGTGGAAGGTGTGGCAGTGGGATGAGAAGGTATGGTTGGTGGTGTTAACACAAAGTGATAATCACAAATACTTTGAAGTGACTGTGAATAGATGAATACTGAAATGATTGCTTTGTTCACCTCTGAACCCAACATCTGTTGTTTTTTTTTTTTTACCTCTGACTCCCACCCTCTGGCCCAACAGTGGACTCAACTGAAGACCCGGAGGCAGAACCTGACCCGTCTGTTCCGGAGGATGCAATCCTACCAGTTTGAGCAGATCTCTGCTGATCCTGACAAACCTTTGGCTGATGGCGTCCGTCCTCTGGACACTGCTGACATGGAGAGGTCAGAGAACAGAGTCTGAAGAGGGGAAAGATGTGTGATCTCTTTATGTTCAAGTGACTGATCTAAGGTGGTCACAGAAAGGATACTTGCAAGACACAAAGAAAATTTGATAACATTACGGTCACGTTCACAGTGAGTGAGAGATAAATAAAGGCTGAAAAACTCTAGACTGAGGCCTAGACTAACATAGTTTTGCTATACACCAATCCTCACACCTCTTGTTCACCTCTCTTTGCTGTAGGCTGAAAGATGTCCAGACCCTCGATGAGCTGAGCGATGTGTACAACCACTTTCTGCTCTACTATGGCCGAGATATCCCCAAGATGCAGAATGCTGTCAAGGCCAAGAAAAAGAGGCTCAAGAAGATCAAGGAGGTGTCAGAGGATGGTAAGATGGGTGGGTGGGTGCATGGAAGGATTTGTGGGCAATTTTAAGGATGATGGTGGATGGAAAAACAGAATATTTTTCCTTTACAGCAGAATTGTTTAGTTGTAATAGAAATGACTTTAAGTTTGTTGAAGTGTCTTTTTGATGATTTTGGCTTGTCTTTCGATAGGTGAGGAGGAGGAGTTGGAAGTGGAGGAGGTTGAGGAACACAAAGGACCTGACCTCAAGCTGGCATCTCGCAGGGACATGTACAGCATCTGTCAGAGCGTTGGCCTTGGTTAGTCACGTTTTCCACACTGGAACACAGGAATCTCAATATTCAAATACCACTGGCATAGATATATATGTGTGTAGGGTTGGGTATCGAAAAATGATGCCATCTGGCACTGACCGAAACAAAAAAGAAACCGCACACTGCACAACATTGCCATTTTACAATGACAATGTTTACTATTTGTCAACATTTTAATTCTGTAAAGATACCAGTTATAATTGTTGCAGTTATAATAAACATGGCTATAAAGTGTCGAAAAAAGTATTGTGAAGGTATCTTATTGAATTAAAGGTAGCGGTTTTGGTGTCTCTATCAAAAACTTTTCAACAATACCAAACCCTGCACATTTTTGTAGACTAGACCTAGAATAACACATGACGGATTGTGAGAAATGCTTGTTAGCTCCAGCCCAGTGCAATCACTGTATCCTATACTTTCTCACTATTTCTATTTTTTCCTCACTGCAGATGGCTTGGCCAAAAAGTTTGGATTAACTCCAGAGCAGTTTGGAGAAAATCTGAGAGACAGCTACCAGCGTCACGAGACAGAGCAGTTCCCTGCTGAGCCGGTGGAGCTGGCCAAAGATTATGTTTGCAGGCAAGATTCTGTTCTTCCTGCATAAGGACCACACATTTATCCATTGGACTTTGTGGAAGTTCAGCCTGGAAAAGAGTTAATTCTCCCACTTTTTTCATGCATTCAATGATCCCCTCCATCCTTTTCCCTTTCTGCCCTCTAGTCAGTTCAGCACTCCTGAGGCAGTGCTTGAAGGGACCAGGTACATGGTGGCCATGCAGATTGCCCGTGAACCTCTGGTCAGGCATGTCCTCAGACAGACCTTCCAGGAGAGGGCCAAGGTCAACATCAAGCCTACCAAGAAGGGCAGAAAGGTAAGGACAATTTTTATTTTCACTGTTTTTATTGACTTCTGGGAAACAAGAGTTTTATTTCTGAAAAAGTGATGCCCTGACTACCATTCTAAAAATGCCTTCATTATTCTTTGCCTGCTCGCTGTAGGAGATAGACGAGGCTCACTTTGCCTACTCGTTCAAGTATCTCAAGAACAAGGCCGTGAAAGAGCTGAATGGGGATCAGTTCCTGAAGATGTGCCTGGCAGAGGAAGAGGGGCTGCTCTCGATAGACATCTGTATTGACCTTATAGGGGTCAAAGGGTAAGAGGGACACACTAAGGATACCAAGGGGAAAGATCTCTAATTTGATGGCCTTAGTTGGTGCGGTGAGCTTGGTCTGCATAATATGAATCTCCTCTAATCTCTTCTAATTCATGATTGGGTTGGACCAAGTGGTCTAATTGTGAAACCAAAACATGGTAATCATAAATAAGCATCAAGCAGATGAGGGAAATCATAAATATTGAGAGATGAGTTTCCATATCCTGGACGTGTGCAGTCATGCACTTCCAAACTGCAAACCTTCCCAAGGCTCATAATTCCCTCAACTCTTTTCCTTATGCACCCTCTTTGGCCATCAGATGTTTACCACACACAGGATCTCATGATCTCCTTTGTGTCATTTTTGGGATAGCATCTGTGTAAAAACCCAGGTTGGATGTTAGAAGAAAGGAGGGTGGATAAGTAGGATAGCTGCTCTGAGTCAGATTTTCTTTCTTTTTTCTTGATCCTCAACATTTCTTGTAAAGTATGGGGCCTTTGAATTATTGCTCTGATTATATTAGAAGACATATATTACATGTCTCTTTCCTTCTCCTCCTCCTCTCCATTCTTCCCTCCTCTCCCCCTCAGTTATGCCGGCGACCAGACGTACTTTGATGAGATCAAGCAGTTCTACTACAGGGATGAGTTCAGTCACCAGGTGCAGGAGTGGAACAGGCAACGGACCTTAGCCATAGAGAGATCTCTCAACCAGTTCCTCTACCCTCAGATGGCCAAGGAGCTCAAGAGCAAACTCATCGCTGAGGCCAAGGAGAACATTGTTAGGGTAATTTGGCCTAATATCCAATATTGGCACTATTCCCATGTACAGTCTGTATAATCAAAATACATCTGGAAATGTAATTTGATATTCTAACCATACGTTCATGTTTTGAATTGTGTATAATGTGTAAATGTTTTCATTTACACATTATATCATTTATCATCTGTTTACTTTGTGTGAATGTTATGTACAGCATGTCAGCATGTGCCTGGTGGTTGAACTGATTCTGATGTCAAATTAAGAAGCAAAAATATTTTTTATAAACATTTTTATATTATGTATGCTTTGAGTTTCACAACACCATTTATTTTTTTATATTTTTTTTTACCTCAGAACTTATGTTGACTCCGCTCTTTGACCATTTCTACTTCCAGTCCTGCTGTCGCCGGTTGTACAACTGGCTGAAGGTGGCTCCTTACAAGCCAGATCAGCAGGTCGAGGAAGACGACGATCTGATGGATGAAAGTCAGGGCAAAGGAATCCGGGTACTGGGGGTAGCCTATGGACCTAGCAGGTATTTGCCCCAGAGTTTGTGTTAATACGTTTGTATAAATACTTATCAATCAATACCAACAATTCTAAAGTCCATACACACGTCTGAGTACATTTTTAAACTTGTTTCAAGCAATGTGAAAATAGGCTTACTATTCTACAGTGGTTGATATTTGTTAGCTAGTTACTGTTAAAATATATATCTAATAAGAGAAGGATAAAGGGGATGGACTTTTTTGCAGTGGCCTTATTTTTAAGGTTTCAAAACTTTTTGTGTAAGTTTTTGTCATTGGAGGACATAACACAATGATACACTGTTACACTTAGTGTGCAGTTTCTTTTTAGTTTGTCCGAAAAATTGTTTGAATTCCAACAATGTTGTGTTTTTAGTTGTCACAAACTTCACTCTTCTGATTCTGTTCTCGTAGAGATACACCAGTGTTCTGTGCTCTGATCAACGGAGAGGGAGAGGTGGTCGACTTCCTGCGTCTGCCCTACTTCATGAAGAGGAGGAACGCTTTTAGGGAGGATGAGAGAGAGAAGAAGGTACAAGCAGAGAGCATAAATGTACTCCTGTACACTCCACAGATGCTTTTCTGTTTCATAAAAAATGTTTTATCTTTTAGACAATATGCAAACTGCACTGGATATGTTGTTCATGTTGGTGTGTTTGTTTTTGTGTGTGTGTGTGTGTGTGTTTATGATCCTCAGGCCAACGACATTGAAACCCTGAAGAAGTTTCTGATCAGCAAGAAACCTCATGTGGTGGCTGTCGCTGGGGAGAATAGGTGAATATCTGATTAATTTGTGGTAGTTCCTTTAAAGAAACCCATGGCTTGTTAAAGGTCGTCCTTTGGAACAGCATGTACATGCTGTCATGGCCTGTGGTGAAAAAATGTATTCATATGGTCAAAATGTTGCATGTGTGTGCAGAGATGCCCATATGATAATGGAGGACATAAAGAGGGTTGTCAGTGAGCTTGAACAAGAGTCCTCTCTGCCCTCTGTGGGAGTGGAGCTCGTTGACAATGAATTAGCAACGCTCTACATGAACAGCAAGAAGTCGGAGGTAAATACTGTCTCGCCATACACACAAACAGAAACACACCAGTGTTTTCCCTGTTTTACAGCATTTTTTTTGACATTTGCACCAAAAACATCTTCGGGACTTTGACACCCCTCACACACACACACACATTACATGCATGCACTCAGCAAGAAGAGTTTCAATGTTTGTCCATCTGCACTCCTGACCATGCTGTTTTCAGCTCATGTTGTATTCCCCCCGTTTTCTATCTTGTCTTTTACCCCCATCTCATCCTTCTTTTATCCCTCTGTTCAGGCTGATTTCAGGGATTACCCTCCCCTACTGCGGCAAGCTGTGTCGATAGCCAGGAAGTTACAAGATCCTCTGGTGGAGTACGCTCAGGTCTGCAGCAGTGATGATGATATTCTCTGCCTCAAACTGCACCCACTGCAGGTGAGAGATGTGTGGGGGGTGAATGTTGTGTACAGTTTAATCAAAACATTTCACAACCACATACAGTTTGTCACCACTTAATGTCTAAATGAATGGTTCTGGTCATTTTGGGGGATGTGAGTTTTCAGGGGGTTTTCTTTGTTCAGGAATTATGTTTTTGGACATTCAACTCCCTTTGTTATTTCTAATGGAAGATTACAATTTTCCTGCCCCCCCCCACGTTTTGTGTTCCTGATAACATCCCAGATAAAAATTAGTGTTCTCTTGAAATAAGCCACATTCAAGCATTGATATTAATAATGTAATATTGATCTCAGTAGTTTGCGGGGTGGGGTGTCCACCTGCATGCAACCCATTTGACAGTTGCATCATTCATAAAAAATATCAGAAAAAGAGGCTCTAAAATCCCCGTTGTGGAGGCCCTTGTGTTACAAAATAACCTTGTGAAATCACCCCTGTCC
Source organism: Monocentris japonica (assembly GCA_900323365.1). Lineage (NCBI taxonomy): Eukaryota > Metazoa > Chordata > Actinopteri > Trachichthyiformes > Monocentridae > Monocentris > Monocentris japonica. The sequence goes on along the minus strand of OOFE01012458.1, from coordinate 31,489 downwards.
TTTTTCCCACCTCTCCTCCCTTCTCAGGAAAATGTGGTGAAGGAGGATCTGCTCAGTGCTCTGTACTGTGAATACATCAACCGGGTCAACGAGGTGGGAGTGGACGTAAACAGAGCCATCGCCCATCCTTACACTCAGAGCCTGGTCCAGTATGTCTGTGGCCTAGGAACAAGGAAGGGCTCCCACCTGATCAAGGTATGCAAGTGTGCTGCCGACATTATGTGCTTGCATCTGAGATCATAGTGTTGACATAATATGGATTGTGTTCCTCGTCTTTGTACAGATCCTGAAGCAGAACAACACTCGTTTGGAAAACAGAACCCAGCTGGTCACCATGTGTCACATGGGACCCAAGGTCTTCATCAACTGTGCTGGTTTCATCAAGATCGACACCGCCTCTCTTGGAGACAGGTCTGTGCCTGTGGGAAAGTGTGGGGTTTTTAACTCTCTAGACACACTCGGCCCTTCCAGGTTTTTGTGGGACACAGCTAACCTGCTAAAGTGACAACCAGTCTACCTTTATGCCTGATAGCATTGCATAATTATCAGTTCATAGCATTTTACAGGCTGTTGACCAGATTTGCAAGAGGCAACAGAACTGACGTGACAAAAATACAAATGGATTTTTAGATTTGCTTTGATGATTATCTAAAAATATGTGGTTTGGATGGAATCTACAAGCAACATTTCACTTAATCCCGCTAGCCTGTTTTTCCTGCTTAGTTGTCTCTCTGTGTGTTAGTGTTTGTGTACCTTGTGAGTATACCTTCTCTGGTCTGTTGTGAGATTATTACTCACGGTTTTTATTCTCCCCAACTCTATGTGCAGCACTGACTCGTACATCGAGGTTCTGGATGGGTCTCGTGTCCACCCTGAGACGTACGAATGGGCTCGTAAGATGGCTGTGGACGCCCTGGAGTACGATGAGTCGGCAGAAGATGCCAACCCAGCCGGAGCTCTCGAGGAGATCTTGGAAAACCCAGAACGCCTCAAAGATTTGGACCTAGACGCCTTTGCTGAAGAGCTGGAGAGACAGGTCAGTGTGTTTGCTATTGCTTTGATAGTAGCACTGGTTCTCACACTGTATTCTGCTCCCAAAATGAACATTTTGTAACAGATTAGAAAAGTGCAGCATCAAGCGCTCTTCATTAGAATCAGTCTGAAAAAGAGCGGTGTGCTCAAAAATGTCACTTTGCTAGATGTTTATTTATACACTTTGGCAACAGAATAAAGTGTACGGGCTCCATTTCTTCTTCACATGTCCAACAACCGTTGTTTAGGATCTGAATGTGTGTGATTTGACTGACTCTCTCCACACACCAACAACATGCAGACATATCAGCCATTGCAGTATGTTTAAATTCAAATGTTCTATTAAGTAAACAAAATGAAACTTGAGCTGTATTTCACACCACCTCATCTATCCCACAATTTATTTCATCACTTTGGTTTCTTTCTTTCTGTTGTGTCCTTGTAGGGTTACGGTAACAAGGGAATCACTCTGTATGATATTCGCGCAGAGCTAAGCTGCAGGTACAAAGACCTGAGAGTTTCCTACAGAGTCCCCAACACTGAGGAGGTCTTCAACCTGCTCACTAAGGAGACTCCAGAAACCTTCTACATAGGTAATACACACTACACTGTAATACACACAATCCACCTGAATTAAGCTTTGGGAGATAGCAGTAAAACACAGTAGAACCCTAACCTGACCAGCTAACCACATTTTGTTCCAAGAAGCCAAGAAAAGCAAATGACAAAGCAGGATTCCTGTGCATTGTGATATATTACCTCTTAACTAGACATTTCTTTTGGATCTCTGCTCTACATAGCTAGCTTACTTGTTCTATTGTGAAAATGTTATTTTTGTCAGTGACAGGTTACAGTAAGCTGTGCCACAGATATTGTCAATATTAAACCGTGCGCCACTGTTTGAATTTTCTTGATTCACACAATTGGAGACATTTCTTCTGCAAATTAGACTATACCAGGTGAACATGCCAGCATGTCTTTTTCATATTGTGAAAATCAGCTCTGCTGTGGTAATAATGATGCTCATCCATAGCCTTTAGTCACTTTTCTTCCATTCCCTGCATTCCCAGGTAAGCTGATCACCAGTGTAGTAACTGGTATTGCCCACCGGCGACCGCAGGGGGAGAGCTACGACCAGGCGATCCGTAACGATTCCACAGGGCTGTGGCAGTGCCCCTTCTGCCAGCAGGACAACTTCCCTGAACTCAGCGAGGTACCAGACACCTGACCTCTCTCCCACTGAACTAACAAGTGTTATAAAACGACTGATAGCTCGACACTGAAAAGCCATTTCTCATTCCATTTCGCCCTTTTTCAATCCATGTCCCTTCCGCATCTCCCTGCTGCAGGTGTGGAACCACTTTGACAGTGGCTCATGTCCGGGACAGGCCATCGGGGTGCGGTCCAGATTAGATAACGGCGTCCAGGGATTCATTCCCACCAAGTTTCTCAGTGACAAGGTGGTCAAACACCCTGAGGAGAGGGTCAAGGTGAGGCACACGCACAATACATGTTTTGTTGTTGTTACACCTTTTTCCTCCTTGTTGTGCTTTGTTGGCAATTAGTTTACTGTTTAATTTTGTCTTTGCTTGTCATCATGATTTTTGTTTTTTTTTAAATCTCACCTGCACAAATTTGCAAATTTGTACAAAATGTAAGTTGTTCCTATGATTGACATTTTGTTTATTTAAGAGTAACTGGTCTAGAAATCTGGCAACCACTCTTGGACTATGCTAAAACTACGATATAAAGCAACTTCATACCGCCTTCCCCCCTTTTATTTCTTAAAATATTTTAGTTATAAAACAATGATAGTAATCCAACATTCTATGATCTGTGATTAATTCTCGCCTCTTTCTTTCCTTCCTGCCCCCTTGCCTCTCTTCCTTAAGGTGGGCATGACGGTACACTGCCGCATCATGAAGATTGACATTGAGAAATTCAGTGTTGACCTCACATGTCGCACCTCAGACTTGATGGACAAGGGCAACGAGTGGAAGCTCCCCAAGGACAGCTACTATGATTTTGACACAGAGACAGAGGACCAAAAACAAGAGGAGGAGTTCAAGAAGAAACAGCAACGAACACGTCAGTAAACTGAAACAGTCAAAACAACACAGAACCAGGCGGGAAATCCAGGCAGTATAAGAACAGAAACAGTTGCCTGATTCAGCTACTTGATTATATTTTGATGATGAGGATGAATCACTGTACAAGGTCAAACAGTGAGATGATGGAACCAGGTTTTGTCCCAAAATTAGATCAGAAATCAGCCTAGAAATCATATGAAAAAATTATCATTTCTTACAGTATCACTGAGGCACAAAATTAAAACCAACGATGGTTGTTTTTGAAGGATACTTACTCTATATTTCAGAGATATTTAACAATTAACCAAGGGTGCTTTTTCCCTTTTAAATTCATATATATACCATTTTAGAAATAAACCGTTTTACATTGCAGCTGGGTAATGGTGATAGCATGGTCTTGCTGAAGGAACCCTTATCCCTTGCCATCGTTCCCCTCATAATGTTCCTCTTCTCTCTGCATTCTCTCTCTTTCTCTTCAGCATATATAAAGCGTGTGATTGCCCACCCCAACTTCCACAATATCAGCTTCAACCAGTCAGAGAAGATGATGGAGTCCTTGGACCAGGGAGACTTGGTCATCAGGCCCAGCAGCAAGGGAGAGAACCACCTCACAGTCACCTGGAAGGTAAGTGACTGGTAGAGGGATGTTACCAGGGTAATAAAGGATTAAATGAACATATACAAGTGAATGGATGGATAAATAATAAGATGCCTTCGGAGATTCAGTCCAGAAGAGTAATAGAGAAACACAGGCACAGTCTCATGGAAGTTGAGCATACAAAGAAGTTGACCTTGTATGTACTTCATGATGTTAGGAGATGGATCTAAATAAGGTGTTCCAGTCTGATATTGTGATGTTTTGTAGGTGGCTGATGGTATTTATCAGCATGTGGACGTGCGAGAAGAGGGCAAGGAGAATGCCTTCAGCTTGGGACATACCCTCTGGATCAACAATGAAGTAAGCTCTGGTTTCATGCTGTCTTGTGAAACCTCTATGTTTTTGTGGCTATTGGCATGTTCATAAAGAGCTTTTTTTCATTCTCTGCAGGAGTTTGAAGATCTGGATGAGATCAGCGCTCGGTACATTCAGCCAATGGCGTCATTTGCCCGGGATCTGCTTGGGCATAAGTACTTCCACGAGTGTAATGGAGGAGACAAGGAGGTACATACAGACTTCTTGTCATAACTTTGTTATGTTGTTTGTAGGAATGTAACAATACATTCAGCTCACGGTTCAGTTGAATACACGATACTGGGTGCATGGTTCGATATGATCACTTTGAGCAAAATCTAGTACTACTGGACAAGTTGTGCAAAGAGAAACAGCTGTTTTTTGACCTCTGAAACCATATTTAAGACTCAAATGCAGCATTTAACATAACATTTAACCATATACTGGTGTTGTACATGGTGCAGCGTGCTACTAGTGTTATCTGTAAAGCAAGACTCTCTTACAATACCTGCAAAAGTCTTCGTCGTGTCAGTTGTCTTGTTCTTCCTTAAATTGAAAACCAAAATGCTGCCACTTGACGGAGCATTTGCGCCTTAAGTCCCTTTTCTCACCTACATATTTACAGTAGTGAGTTCAACTGGGCTCTCCGGAAGTGTGATGACCCAAGCTAAAACTTGCTAGCAAACAATGTGAAAGAGATAAGACTGATCGTCATTTCTTAGATATTAAACCAAAACTGAAATCATGAAAAAATATTAGAACTCCAGGATGCATGTTGTCATATTTTTGTATGGCGAAACTTTTGTCACATTCCTAGTTGTTTGAGAGTATTATTTGTAGTATTGTAGTATTTGTAGTCTTTTGAATAGTCTGCTTTTCCTTTTCTTCTGACAAACAGGAGAGATGGCTCACACCTCATACTACTACCTATTTTTGCCATGACTTGCTTATCTCCTTCTATCCTGTTGTCTCTCTCTCATAGAAAATGGAGGAGTTGTTGGTCAGGACGAAGAGGGAGAAGCCTACTTTTATTCCTTACTTTATTTCGGCCTGTAAAAATCTGCCAGGAAAGTTCATACTGGGCTACCAGCCTCGTGGAAAACCACGGTGAGCAGAAATGTCCTTAACTCTTCAGTATTGGGATTACTCACTCTAATTCTTCCATGGTTGAAATTAAAATAATGTATCAATCGGACCTTTTGCAATGAATGCTGGTTCAATATTCAATACATAGTTGCCATGTTGATCGGAATTTGCCTCAGAGCAGCTGAAGTTAAAGCCACAGAAATGGCAGACAATACCATTCAATACCATAAATGCCCACTATTCAGTCATATGCATGCACATTCAGAGGTCCAGAGTAAAACACATCCCTTTGTCCATTTGTACACTCTGTCCAAGTTACCACCTACTGCATGATACCATAATGTTCTAGTTCATTCTGTTAAGCAATGTGATGTGCATTAATTTCAGCCATAGATAGTTTTTTATGATAAATAAGGAATCTGATATCTGGCTTCCTCAGTTTTTGGCACATAAATAAGGATTGCTTATGTTGATTTCAATTGTAAAGTAATTTAGACATGATGGTCCTATATAATACACTAATAACAAGTAAAATCATTGCATTATAGTCCATATAATCCAAAATGCATGTCTGCTCTGTTTAGCTGCCTAACTAAGACATTTCTTGTCTTCCATAGGATTGAGTATGTGACCATCACCCCAGACGGCTTCCGGTACCGTTCTCAGATGTTTCCTACAGTGAACGGACTGTTCCGTTGGTTCAAGGACCACTACCAAGAGCCTGTGCCAGGTGTGTAACCACGCTGCCTACTCGCTGTATCTGTTGACGATTAATAGACACTGGGTTTTTATCTAAACTTTTTTTTTCTGTCAAAGGCATCACTCCCAGCAACAGCAGCCGAACAAGGACACCTGCATCTCTGAACGCCACCCCGGCCAACATCAACATCGCAGGTTAGTCACAGTCTGTCCCACACACACATACAAACCTACAATCCCAATATGAAATGCTTAAGTATATTCAGCTCATAAGCTCCTGTTCTTATTCTATCTTACTCTGTCATCCTGTTGCCATTTCTTTGTCTCACTATTCTTCTTCCCAGACTTGACGCGAGCCGTCAATTCTCTGCCACGCAACATGACCTCTCAGATGTTCAGTGCCATTGCCGCAGTCACAGGCCAAGGCCAGAACCCCAACACCACGCCAGCACAGTGGGGCTCCAGCCAGTATGGCTACAGTGGCAGCTCGGGGGGAGGGGGAGGGAGCTCGTCGGCATATCATGTGAGTGGTGGCTTCAGTGTTGAGAGATGGTGGCCAGAACTTATGTCGGGCCTTCTGCAGGTGCTGTGGGCCTAACATGCAAGCTAGGTTTCTACGTAGGTGCACACTAAAGAGATGGCAACAAAAGATAGTTACATCAGATCTTGAATATTGGTAAATAGGAGGCTCTTGAGTGTGAAGTTTTCAATTTGAACCAAACACTACACTAGCTGATGTCACCAAGTAGTTCCTCCTCTCCAGCTAAAGGTGCTAATCATTGAAATCAGCTGGTGTTGTGTTTGGTTGGACTGAAAACCTGCAGATTCATGGTTGATGGCACATGATTGATAACTACTGGTCTAGTAGAAGTAACAAAAAATGGACTTCAGTGAGCCAATATTAATATTCCTTCCTGTGCAGGTATTTGCCACACCCCAGCAGCCCATGGCGACGCCCATGATGACGCCCAGCTACTCATACACCACACCCAGCCAGCAGGCCCTGGGCACACCGCAGTACCCTGGTTCCACCCCACAGTCCTCACACTCCCATGGACACGCTCACTCGCACGGAGGACACGCGTCACACCACGGCCATCACAGTAGTCACCACGGCCACTCATCCAGCACGCCGTCGTCCTCCACGTCATCCAGAGGGCGTACACCACAACAGCAGCCAAAGTAAGTACAGGCTGAACCGGTGTGGGTTGACTAATGTGCTCAAATAATATGTTCCCTGAAAGTTGTCCTTTCGCTAGCCAAGTCTATTTGGGCATTCACACTGTGGGATTTAAAACAACCATTCTTGTTGGCATTAGTATAGCCGAGTCTGTGTGGCTTTACAGTTTTAACAAGCTTAGGGGGTTTCGTGATTTTAGTAACTACTCCTCCAAATTCCATGTCGTAAGGGGGGCTAGTAAAAACAAGAGATGAAAGTGAACTACTTAACAAAAAGTTTGATTATTTGACCTTCGTCCGCATTGTCAGATTTTCCCATCACTTCCCATTCCACCGTCTATTACCCCAACTTGAATGCAACTTTTTTTCTGTTTAATGACTTTTGTTTGCCACTAGATGGTGCGGAATAATGTGATCATAAATACACTGTGGAGCTCTACAAAAAGGGAGCTCCAAGACACACCAAAAACTCCTTTATTCTGTTGAGCTAGTCGTAATTGTGAGTTCATAACAATGCCGTGTTCATTTCTGGAGTGTCTGTTTTTACCAGAGGACCCTTTTTAATCCAAAGCCCCACAGTCTTTAACATTAGCAGCCAAGAAGCATTTGATCCTCCTATCTGTTTTTATTACATACAGCAGTGGTGTCCAATCATGTGCCATGGAGGGCCGAGAGTCTTTTAAAATAAAATATCCACCTATCTATAACCGCCCACAGGTCCAGCAACAGCTCTGCTGTGGACTGGGGCAAGATGGCAGAGCAGTGGCTGAAGGAGAAGGAAGCAGAGGGGCGGAAGAAGACCCCGAGGATGACGCCGCGGCCGTCGCCCAGCCCCATGATCGAGAGCACACCTATGTCCATTGCCGGAGACGCCACGCCCCTGCTGGATGAAATGGACCGATAGGGCATGTAGGGGGGCGTCACTACACCCCCCCTCCCCTTAACCAAGTTCATCCTTTCTACTGCCCCTTCATCCTCATGTGGATACCGCTTTCAGCCCTCCATCTGTCTCTCCCACACCTCATCAGCCCTTTCCAACCAACAATAGTTGGACCCCCATTCCATCCACCTGACTAGCAGACTGCATTCATACCGTTCAGTCCATCTTTTAATTTTGTAGCTCCTGTGTATCAGTCTGGTTTGTTTATTCCATGGCCTACCTCGGCTCCTTCCTTCCTTCCTCGTCCTCCTGTCTACCGTACTATCCCACATTTTTCTTTCTTCCTCACCTCCAGTCATCTCCTCTGGCCGAATAGTATTTTATATAGTCAGGATAACACTGTATATCACTCAGAAAGTCAATATAATGACAAAAAACTTGAAATCGCTGACAGGATATGGACCTAAACAGACTGTTTGTCAGACAACCTATCCTATTATGTTTTTTTGCAATTGGTGGTTCCTCTTTGGTTGATGGGTGGATTTGACAGAGTGGTTTAGCATACATAGCCTCTTAAAGTTTCAAATACCCACCTGATCTCTTGCCTCCATTATGATTGGTGGACTTTTGAGACCGATGCCAAACGAGCGCTTTGCCAAGCCTATCAGGAAATTAACTGCGTTTATGTATGGAATGCATCAAAATGAATAAAGACATTTTTTTTTCAGTTTGAACCTTAAGCCTGCGCTCTTCACGTCTGTCAAAGCAAACATCCTTGACTACACAGACATACCATGTCTGTGATGCACAGTTTGGCATTTGAGGTTGTACATTGATGGTGCTTTCCTTGAGGGATGAGGCTAAACATTGTCGTGAAGCAAAAGGTAATTAGAGCAGAAACCTTCATGTCAACTGAAGTTTCTCCCTCATATATGAAAGGCTATCAGTTGTATCCTCCAAGAATTGTATTTTCATCAGAGCTGACTGTTTTTAGGCTCATGTAGATGGTCTTTAAAGTATTCTCTGTAAGTTGGCCTGTCTAAAAACTGCGTTCCCATCTCGAATCGTGGAAAATCCCACGCGACAGTTAACCTTGGTAATGTTAGCGCAACCTCACGTGAACTTATTAAGGAGTTGGATTACCTTTTTATCTCTGTTGCTGTAACAATATTTTGTTGGCATATTTTCTATGTGACATTTAGTCAAAGCATAATTTTCATAAATTTTAATCTTTAATGTTCAGTGAATATTTTACCTTTAGGTTATCATGTTTGCCACTATGTAGGATGTGAACTTCCTGCTGCATTTCAGCTCCAGAATAACTTTTCCCAAGTCAAAGATCTATCCAATGTTAAGATGAAAAAACTACAAAATGTACTTTCACATCAAGACAGGTGTTGATGTGAAAAACGTATGTCTGCAGCTGCCTATTGAAAAGCAAGTGCTAAAATGGGATTAAGATCTTTCACTTACAGTGAGTACAAATTACTTTTCACATTGACCATAACACTATGAGCAGCAGATTATTGATAACAGCGAACTATCCATTCTGCTTTTATCCATAACTAGAATATCCTTTACTGCGTAAGATTATTTTAATAGAATCAGTTTATTGTTGTTGAAAAGGCATTGATACTTTTTTTTTCTAAACTGCGCTGTTTTGAGGGCTGTCTGCATGCCTCTTGACTGTTATGCATTCTGGGTAATGTTTTTAGCTATGACAGTACAAACAAGCAGCACCGGTATACAATGGTGTGCTTTATTTAGCAGGGTGAAAAGTAACAGAGGGTTCCATAATACACATATTGTTTTAAATAATTATGGTTTCGACTTATTACATTTTACGTCCCTGCCAAATTTGGACATTACATCTTTACTCAGCAAGGCTGTGATAGGTTGTCGGCAGTAGTTGGTGAGAAATCGAGTGAAAGGGTAATTATGTCTCTAGCACTGCTGATGACCTTTTCTACCTGTGATCCCTTTAAATAAAAGTTCATATTGAATCCAGAGTATTGTTGATGTTCATTGTGAAAACTGTGTGTGTGTGGGCATTCTTGATGGGCTTCATTGTAGAGATGTGATCAGCTAGACAGAGAATGTGAAGAATTTTCCCACCATTTAGTGGGAAGTTTATGCTGTCGAGCTCTTCAACATGGGGATCGAAACAAATGTAAAAACATATATTAATCTTTATAATCCATAATCCTTGACCCATAAAGGTACATTAATCATCTCAATCAATTTTGGACAAGGCTTTATTTTATATTATGACACAATATGACACAAGACAGTAAAGACCCTCGGGCTAATAAGGATACCCTAAAAAACAAAAGTTCTTTATTGTTACTTCACTGGGAGAGGAAATCAATTGGCTACAGATGTAAATGTCGCTCCGTTCCTGAGACGATGCGAGTCCTTATTTCACAGAGGAGAGACGGGCTGTGGGTATGACAGTGGTCATGAGAGCTAGCGTATGCATCGCATTAGCAGCCCAGAGACACATGACAGGAGACGGAAGAAAATAATCGAGCGAAGAAACGAAAAAAGGCATGAGGTCTGTTGCTGACCTCTCATCCACAAGTGGAAAACATAATTTTGGTTCAGACAGGCAGGCACGTGTCGCATTGCAGTTAACATCAGTATGCCAAAACATTAACTACTGCCTCCTTGAAAAATATTCTTTCTTTCTGGATACATTTTTCAGTCAACATACCACAAAGCATCGCTTGTTGGAGCCCTGACCATAAAAATGTACATTCCCGAGAGGTTACTAACCTCACTCCCTAAGACAAGTCATGGCTAAGAGAGGCTGATAAAGGGGTCATACTCATGACTGAGTTGTTGTTCTTTACAGGGTCAACATGGGAGTCACTGAAACCTTTATAGAAACCTGAAATTTAGATTTACCAGTTTCCTTCTCAGGTTATGTGCAGAACCACACTAATAAAACACAGTTATATTAATGTCACATTGCTTTTTTGGGTTCTACTGACATCTATGTTCACAGCACGTGGAGTCCATACTTCAGTGTAATTTTCCCGGTCAGCATGTCATTTCCTTTTGCTGTCTAATCAATACAGTGCATCCATGCGATCAACCTTCTCTCTCGTCAGCAACAGTTGTTTTTTCTCTTGCTCGGTTTGTGTTCCTCCTCTGTGCTCTCAGTGATCCCTGGGTGGAAGCAAATTAAACATACACATTTTAGATTTTAGTAAACTGCTACAGTAGATTAAGGTTAAATTTCGTGATCGCCAATGTTACAAGCAACTAAAAGTAAGAAGTGCACAGTACGATGTAAAAAAAGATCCCTGTCATGTTCATATGTGACGAGTCAATGAAATATTTGAAATGTGATGGTGCGATTGCCTGCATTTTTAGGAGAGCTGACTCACTGATAATGTCACCAACATGCTTCGATCCACTTTTCTCAAGCTCTGCCAGAATGTTGGCCTCAAAAGTAAGAGATGCCACACGGAAGAAGAAATCCTTGATACCATCTCCTGGCAAAATAACGAAGAAAGATAAAAAGCGATACAGAAAGAGGTCTCAAAACAAGGAATGAATGGGGAATGACATTGAATGTCAGGGGTGGGGAGATTTATATGTCTAAATGTGTGTGTGTGTGTGTGTAATTCCTACCTGACTTTGCAGACACAGCCCAGTACTCTGCTTTGATCTCCTCAGACAGTCTTATGGCTTCCTGTTCCATGTGAGCCAACAGGTCAGGAGACTGTAGGGAGGAAGGTGAATGGGAATAAGACCAGGTACAGGCCACACATCATTCCAGATACTTTGGCTGTTAAATGCTGTCACACTTATTTTTATAGAGGCCACCCACACTGAGGTCCTTCTTGGTACCGACAAGGAATAGTAACACACTGGATGGGTCATTCTCCTTCATAGCATCCTCCAGCCACTGCCTACACACACACACACACACACACACACAGGTGACATACATCATTTGTGATGAAAATGGTATTTTAGTGGCATATTCACATGATAATGATGTGATGTTCCTCACCTGGCGTGTGCTAAAGAGCCAACACTGCTCATGTCAAACACCACTATGATGGCTACAGAAATATAAAGAGACACATGCATTATGGACAGAACTACAACAAAATCATGAGTATGTGTGCGTGTGCATGCCTGCACAACAGCGTGCTTTACCCACATTCAGGAATGTGACGCTCTTCTATTTTAGTCAAAGATGGTCGTAACAACATAGAGATTAAACCAAATCTACCTTGTGCTCCTCTGTAATATGTAGAAGCAATGCACTTGAATCGCTCCTGACCTGCTGTGTCCCACCTGAAAGAGTGAGATTAGATTAGATGGAGCTTTAATGATCCCTGGGGGGATGTTGGGTCAGAGAGGGAGGGTGGAAGGGAAGCCTGAGAGAAAGACAGAAAGGAGAGTTTAAGAGCCCTTTAAATTTATAGTTAAGCATAGATTGGCAGCAAGATATTAGGCCATTGTTAATTCTCAGCCTATCAAGGAAGCTATAGAAGAAGAAGAAGAAGAAGAAGAAGAAAAATGCTACTTGAGCCAAAAAAAACTAAAAATAAAACAATCTAATAGATTATAATGATAAATA
>OOFE01012458.1:0-15199 GCA_900323365.1 Monocentris japonica | reverse complement strand
CGGGGGGGGGGGGGGGTCTCCAGACCCCACCTTGAGGACCACAGCAAATTGAAGAATCGTTTGATTCCATCGTATTGTGTAACATCTTAATTGTCATAATTGATTGATGTTCAACTGGCCTGAAACGTCACCTAAGACATTTCTTGTGAGGCGGCTACAGCCTTCTATTTCTTTGGCTCTAATATGTGTCCAGATGGTCCGTGACATGCAAAGGTTTGAGAACCACTGGTCTAGTGAGTGGAATAGTAGTGAAGTTAAACTTATCCTCATTTTACTGGAGACCCGCTGAAACCCCTTCAATACCCGAGTGGTGTCACACTTTGGGTACCACATGTCATTTTTACATTACAGTAAAATCTTTTAAAGGGTTTTAGAATAAAATCATACACAAGGTTTTATACTACAGTAAAATGTAGCGCTTTCCAACGAGTTCAGTGATTGGTTGTGACGTTGCTCAGAACCGTCGTGACGCTATATCGCCGCGACGGTAAGGTATAAAGACTCGCCCGGCCATATTGTTGCTCTCTTGGTTTCGTCTGTTGTCCATGCAACTCTGAAGAGGTAATACTTACTGTTATGTCAAGCGTTCAGTAGGTATAACTCTAGGATATTGTCTGTCAAACGAATACATCACGTAGCTGAACATTGGTGTGTAGCTTTTGTTGAAGTAATGCCGTTATTAATATGCCGCACGAGCGGTTTGTCTTAGCTAACATCTGGTTAGCGTTATCATGATGGGGCCTCTAGCAGCCACGTGGAGCAGACTGTACAATAGTCTACATTAAGAAAGGCTAAACATTTGGACATTACCCGTTAAATTTCATTCTCGCTTATCAGTTTTACTGTGAAGGTTAAGCTAGTTAAACTTTACATTTTACAATACCGCGAAGACATTCAGGTGGTCCCAACCGATACATTAAACTGCAGTTGATCTGACAGCTGTCCTACTCATTAAAAACCTTTTTTTTTATTTACTCAAATGTTTTATTTTTCCCGCAGGTGGCGTTGATTTCCATCCAGCAACTCTTAAGATTATATTGCTCTAACACAATGGAGGCAACGTCCGTCCACGTGGTTACATTCATGGCCACAAATGGTGAGTGGAATTGACGACCTCCTGATGTTTGTGATGCAGTTGTATCAATGATGAAAACTGTGAATAGGAAGTGCCGTCCGATGCGACAACTGACGATGTTTCTTGCACATGTTCTGAGTCTACATAGCTGCACTAGGTTCTTTGACTTATCTATCCTAACACATCGCATAGTTGAACTTTTTTTGCCTTGTTTTAACAGGTCAGAATCTGCCCAATCAAGTTGACTGAAAATTCAATCTGCAGAGGTTGGTTTAATGTACACTAAACCACTGTTAAATAGGATAACGTTACAACTATAACCATCGAGTGGTGATGAAATCTAAACTGAAATAGCTGGAATTACCGGCAGATTGCTCAGTGGTGACTCTCGGTTTTCTGAACAGTAGATGGCAATTAATCTTGAAATATCAAATGGGCTAGGTCAGCGTTCACCCCTCACCATCTTGTTCTGTTTCCCTAGGTATAGATGGCAACTTCTGAGGAACAGATGCTCAGTGTAAGAGATGCAAGGCCAGAAAAATGCTGACACCCTGGTGCCTTGAATGGTGGGCAAGTTCACATTGTCTTCATTATCCCAGTACTTCAATTAAGCTTTTTCAGTGACGAAAACGTTGAATAGGAAGTGCCGTCTGATGCGACAACTGACGATGTTTGATCCACTTTTCTGAGTCCTTGAAGTTGTAATTTACTTTAGTTAGCCACTTCTGTTACTTTTCTAATGTCAGTTTCCCCCACCCCCCCTCTTTTTAAAGACTGCACTGGCATGGTGTCTGGCTGAAGTTGACTGAAGAGGATTCAGTCTGCACAGGTGAATTTGTATTGTAGTCTGTCCTGAAAATGACAGCAGTCTACTTTTGTTGTGATGAAACTTAAACTGAAATAGCTGGAATTACCGTCAGATTTTTCAGTGGTGAGACTTGGTTTTCTGAACATTAGATGGCCATGACTTAATCTTGTCCTCTCTAATGTAGTGGACTGAATCAGTGCTAGATGACAATCTTATTCATGCTTGTTTTTTTTAAATTTCTTTTTTCTCTAGGCTGACCCTAAGAAAGTGACTCAGCATATGCGGTGCACAGCTGGAACTACATAACTGTTGAAAATGTGGTGCAGGTAAGTTTAAAATTTGAGCTTTAGTCAATGATAGTCAAGTCTGAATAGCAGCTGTCCACTGTTGTGATGAAACCTAAACTGAAATAGCTGGAATTACCGGCAGATTTTTCAGTGGTGACTCTCGGTTTTCTGAACATTAGATGGCAGCAACACACTGTACACATAAATGAAATGAATTTTCAGATTGTTTGTAGTGACATTGCTTCTCAGTATCCCCAGTTTTACACAACAAGAAATCCACATCGTCACGTGTGATCGTTAACTAGTAAGCATTTATTTATGGAGCACTGAGACCATCCTTCGACTGGAGGTGGCCACTGTGTTGGCAAGCAGCTATCCTGCTGAGGTGTCATAAATAAGACACTAAATTGCAACCAGCTAGAGGTGCTACAAACTCAAAAGATAAGATGATGCCCTGTGGGAGATTGGTTTGTTGTAGTAAATGGTAACATGTTACAGCAAAGATAAATCAAACTATCACCTTTCCTTGAGGCAGAGTGAAGTCGGAAGGAAGTACTTTCAAGATTGATTTGTGACTTTGTTTTGAGCCAGCCAGTATCTAGTTTTTGTAAACTATACCTTTACTGACTGGTCTGACATCAATTCATTGCGCTTTTTCCAGACAAACATCTTAATATTGAGAAATACTTTCGGTTTTAGCCTCACTTTCATTGAGCTTCTGTGATCAAGTGTATGATGTGGGTGTAGTATTCACTCTTGGCCCCTCTTTTTCTACAGATGGCAAGATGTAAGTGGACTTTCGGATGCTGTTCTGAAGATGGATGTGGACTTGTCTTTGGATACTGAAGGCTTTGTTGAAGTGCATTGAGTTTCATCTAAACGTTTATATGCATTAATAAAATACAATAAAGAGCTGTAGTTGAGAGTCCTTATTCCATACTCCTGCCCCTATTTAAGTAAGGCCATATCAGTCATACAAAACATAAATTCTTGATACATGCCAGTGGCTTTTTGTGTAACACTGTAGTCTGACTTTAAATGACACTTCTGAAGAACAGAGCTGGAGAACAGTGTGTCTCCGCCAGGGATAGATATGGATAATGGTGACTGACGATTCGTTATTCAGGCTACTTCTCATCCATCTCCTTTGAGAACTTCCTCACTCTGATGCTTCGCCTAGACAACATATCCAGTCAGTGACATCAAATCAACAAATCGCACCGGTTTCAAAAAGATAAAAGCTGCCGTACTCAAAGTGTTCTACAGGGCAGTAGCTAACAGCTTTCAGTTGAGAAAATGTGAGTTCACATATTTGCTTTTTGACATGAAAAGTTGGTTTAGGGATTGTTTCCCTTTCCCCCCCATATTGGGTGGATGACTGTTTAAAATGAATCCTCAAGACAGAAGCATCTGTTATCACGATGTGACATATTTGTGGTTTCATTTCATTAGGTTTTCAAAAACAAATCTTCAATGGGATTATTCACATGGACTGGAATGAGGCAAGTCTAGTTACATTTAATGCCATAGTTATGGGACAAAAGTTCTATTTCATCTCTAGATATCCAAAACAAATGTCTACATGGGGTCATCCATTGTGTAAGGCTTACTTTAATGCTGAAAAAATATGGAATAAGGATAGTGCAAATTCTACAAGTTGTGAATTGTGCAAACATTTTTAAACTATTCATTTATTTCAGTGGTCAAACATCTTCATGTACATGTAGACTACAGTTGATATCACAGGAACAAGATGGCAGAAAAGACTGCTGGTTTTGATTCTGATGCTTTAATGGTTTGCTATTTCTGTGATCAGCTTGTCTTGGAATAAATGTGGTTACCTTATCTCTCAACTATCAAGTAGAAAATATACGTTTATCCTGTGCATGTTTGCCCACAGTACACGGAATAAACATGATGCAAGAGAAATTGTGGACCAGAAATTGTTTTATTAACCCAGCACAGACTACTCCAGAAAAATACAAAACCTTAACAAAACGAATCAAACAAGACCCTTGCTCAGAACTCAGTCCACATTCATTCATCTTCCCAATGAAGCAATATTACTCTTTTCATCTACACTCATTCATTTATGTGCTTAAACAAGTCTCTCAAAACACAAATTTACAAGTTAGCGCTCTCATTTCACACTCAGTGAATAAGGAGTTCACCCATTCAACTCAACCCATCTGTCTTCCTGCTCAGTGGATTGGATTGATCATGGGCACACACTGTTGTTTGAGTCTGTCCATCGCAGTGCATCGAAGAGTAGGTGGTTTTATACACCATACAGATATGATGCGTGCACATAATATCTGATACGTCCAGTAAAACAGCCACACTTCAGACTGTTAAGAGTGGCTAGACAAGACACAGCTCTTGTACAATGTAGGAGTCTTTGTAGTGTGTGTAAATCTGTCCTCCTCAGTCCTCTTCATTCTCAATGTAGGTCTTGGAGGCGGAGCGTGCCATTTGCCTGGCCAGGTACCGCTCTCTCGCTGAGCTCACCGTCTGATCACTGCTACGCTTAGCAAACTTATTCACTTTATCCTCTTTTTCCACACTTTCCTCACCTTCTTTCTCCTTACTCTCTTCTCTTACTTCTTTCTCCTCTGTATCTTTTTCTTCCTTCTTTGTTGCCTTTTCCTTCTCTGAGTCCTTCCTCCTCTCCCTCTCTCCATCCCTGTCTTTTTTCTGTTTGTCCTCATCTGGATTCCTCCTCTTCTCCCTTTCCCCGTTCTTATCCCTCTCTCTTTCTTTAGGGCTTCTTTCCCTCTTCCCATGCCTCTCCTCCCTTTCCACATCCCCTCTTCCCCTGCTTCTGTCATCTTGTTGGCCTCGGTCTCTATCCCTATCTTTCTTTCTACCCTTATCATCTCTCCTTCCTCCGTGCCTGTCGTCCCTTTCTCTATCTCTGTTTCTGTCTCTCTCTCTGTCTCTTTCCCTCCCTCTATCTCTGTCTCTGTCTTGGTCTCTGTGGCTCTTCTTTTGTCTGTCTCTGTCCCTCTCCTTCTCCTTGTCTTCTCCACTCCCTGATGAAGGCGACCTCTGCCTGTAGTGGCGTTTAGAGTGGGCGGAGCCAGGCCCAGGTTTGCTAAACCCAGACTTTTGGCCAGGTTCCTCTTCACCGTCACTATACGAATTGTGGGCATTGTCATGTGAAGTAAGTGAGGGAAGGGGTGAAGTCCTCTCTGGGGTTTTTGAAGCCTTTGAGCTCTGAGTTCTGTGGAAGCATAGATACAAAGGTTTAGTTAAAAGGCTTAGAGTAGGCTGTGTATATGGGTGAGCAAGTTTTGCTACAGCAGAGCTATGACTGACTTGTCTGCTGAGCGGTCTGGTTTGGCCTCCTCTCCTACAGTCTGATTCAGCAGGTGCCTATAGAAGCCACTCAGGTCCTTTTGCTTCTTCACATCCAGAGCAGCTAACCAAAATGAGTATACACAAAAACAATATTTTACATTGCTTCACATAGAGTGGCTTATTTTCAAGACATCAAAAGGATGAGAGTCTGACCTTCCATCGCTGCCTCTCTCTTCTCTCTCTCCTGCTCCTCCTTCATCTCCTGCAGCTTTTGCCTGTAGGCGGAGGTAACGTACGCCTCTTTATCGGCAAACTGCTCTCCCTCCGCCTCCCTCTCCTTCTGGATCTTCCTTTCATCCCTCCGTTCTTGTTCTTTCTTTCGCTCCTCTACTGCTTTCATCAACTGGTTAATATACTTTGGCTGTAAGGTGAGGCAGAGGAAAAAAGTGTTCATAATAATGTGATACTATTGATCGCCATACGGAAACCCTCTTTTGGCTTTCCCCCACCACGGGGAGGTCTGAGTGGTTGGTCAGACACAGGACAGCACATCTAGCACTGGAAAGGATTCAGTGACTTGCTCAAAGACACTTTAGCAGGGGGGGTTGCCAGGCTTGAACCCAGGACCTTCAGTTGAAGGACAGACTCTCCAAGCAATTGGCCACCCTGCCAATTGCCAAATAATGTGAATATACAAGTGATCAACGTCAGGATCCTTTTTGGCAGTAATTGAGAATTCAAGTTTATTTAATTTAAAATGTATTGAATGTTACAAATATTTTACTGTGTTAGTGGCTTGGCTAAATTAGGATTACCTTTCTGTCTGCTCCACCAAGAATTTTCTTATTGCCCTCCACTCTCTGTTTTTGAATGTCATCATACACAGCATCATAATCATACACAGTGCTGTCCTGTTCCAGGGCCTTATGCATCTCCAAACGAGTCTTTTGACATAGAGACAGAGACAGTGTAAAAGACCAGTAGAGGGAGAAAAAAAAAGAGAGAAACATCAGTCACAGAGAGGCAATCATGAACTGTAATATGGGAGTTTATAACATAAACTGGATTCAACAATAATTCCCACACTTTATCTCACCTGCTTCATCATCCTCTTCTTCACAGCTTCCTTCTGCAGACTCTCCCCGACTGAGGTCTGAGGACAGTCCGTAGCAAAACATTACTTGCTGTACAACTTAAGTCTATTTGGGATAAAGTCTACTAACATGCCTTGTGGGCCTTGGATTGGATTTTTTCAATTGTGGACATGCACAATGTTTGGTAAATGACAAGATAGTTTGCTGTCATAGTGGTAAGAATTCAAAAACTGTAACTACCTCATCATCAGAATCATCCCCGAACACTGAGGGTCTTTGCAGGGTTTTGGAAGCTCCTTTCTTCTGGGGCAAGATCAGCCCATACCTTTGGAAAACCAGAAAAACACACTCATGAAAACACTACTTTCTTAAGTTCAGAGCAGAAATCTACCCTGTCTTGCCAAAGTCAATGGAGCTTGTACTTTTGCAGGCATATCCCTGGCAAGAATGTTTATAGAGCAAGACAATGTGAAATCAAGTGAAAGTGGCAGACTCTACACCAGTAGTCTTCAAATACAGTCCTCAGGGTCCAGAGTACTGCTGGTTTTCTATTCTGCCAGGTAGTTTTTATTCTAGCTGTCTAATAAGACTGATTTAGACCTGTGACCACAATGAATGCAATTAACTACCTGGCAGAACACAAAAACAGCAGTGCTCTGGACCCTGAGGATTTGAGGACTTCTGCTCTAGGGGGCGGCTGAGCCATTGGATGCAGCAGTTAGGAACAAACATTCACAAATCTTTAAAGGGGAATGCCACCCATTTTAACAATTCACATGTTATTCCTGTGCCCCCGGACAGTTCAGTCAATGTTTGTGAAGTTGCACCACTCTTTCCTGAACCTAGAAATGAGAGAGGGAACCCCTAAAATTGTCATGCCACTGGGATGTAAAATCAGGGGTTGCTCCATAGACAATGAATGGGGCACTGAATTAGCAATAACATGTTAAGTTAAGTTGTTACACCAAAAGTAAGTTTAAATTCTACCATTGCCAACAGGTATGAACCAGAATTTAAACCTCATTTGGGTGCAAAAGCTCACACAAAAATCTTACGGGTCAACAAAGTCAGTGCCCCATTCATTGTCTATGAAGCAGTGCCAGATTTTACATCCCGGTGACATTACAAATTCAAGGGTTATTTCTTCAGTTTCTCGCTTTAGGAAAGTGGTGCGTGTTCACAAATATTGACAGAACTGTCCTAGGGCACATGAATGACATACGTAAATTCTTTAAATAGGTGGCATTTCCATTTAGCTCCTGATATTATCTATTATCTATATTATGTGTTACAAAATTAGGTGTTACACTGACAAATACATCAGGACATTTTTTCCAATGAGATCATCATTATCAACTTCCATTCCCCAGTACCAGGGGTCGCCATGTGTACAAGTCAATTACAGGTGAGAGTAATTGTTGGGCTTTAGTAGACTGTATCAAGTAAATGATACCTGTCTTCAACTAAACCTACGCTAGGCATTTTCATTTATTTTCAGTCATGTGACATTCTGTACTCATGACATTTAACATAAGATTTACACCAAGTGCCTTCTTGATAATTGACCATGCTCCAAAATACAATAATACATCAGAACACATCTTGGATGACTACAAAAGTCTTGGTAATCTAACTAACAGCCATGTAGTCTAAAATTATTGGTAAAACTAAAATCGAAGTGAATGTTCCTGAAAGAAAAACATATACCTAATGAACATGAAGCTGACAACTATGTGCCAGCTAGGAAGAGCGCAAAATCGAAACATTAGATAATTTAACTGAATTAGTAAAGCTAATTCAGCATAGCACAGCGTTAACTCGAACTAGCCTAGCAGCAATAGGCGAACCATGATATTCACAAGTAACCCAGGGTTATAACGGCTACATTAACCCCAATTTCCGTATCATGAGAAAATCCATCAGGTTAAGAGCGCTAAACAGTGATATATACTATTAATCAAACACCATCACCACAACGTTAGCATGATTGCTACTTACTGTTTGCTGGGGACCGCCATCTTGCTCTACTGACTGTAACCAAACAGCACAGATTCGATAATACATTTTAGGCCATAAAATATATATTTGGGTAACATTTCAGTATTCACACAAATTCACAAACAAATATTACATAATTCATTCTTCTGACTATTTTATGCGTCCGTTCATCAGATATTCTTCCATCGGACTGTTGCGAAAGTGCAGACCTCAATAGACAGATAGAAGTAACTGGCCATGATGTGCAAAATTAGATTATCAACAAGTTGTGCGATAATTAGACTACAACAAACATCTGAAACGAGAGCCACTGCACACACTTATTATAATAGTCAAATTGTAAAAAATGTTACAGTAACTATTTAGTTTTATTTTATAGGATTAATTTTACCAATAGATGGCGACAGTGCTCCAAATTATAACCCAACAATCAATGCTTATTCGTCCTTCACACATTTATTACACAGGTCCGGGAACCAAATACCGACACAAGGAGTAATTCTTAGTGTTTTAATCCTAGATAATTTAATAAAGTACACTCCTCTGCTATCTATGTATTGTGCCCTGTGCTTTGAGCCTTAATAGTATCGAATGATTTGAGTTTAGTCCCTTTAACATCCTACTTAGGGCTTTGAAAACGAATCACAAAACCTTAAAATCAATTCTAAAACGTACTGCAACTTATAACAATAGAATAAACTTTAATGAAATATAATGTACAATGTAAGAGCAAAGTTCTAGGAGAAGAAATAAAATAAGAGCTAATGAGAAAAGACAGAAGGGATTTTTTGGGAGAGAAATTTGAATGAGTAGAGGAGGGGATATCATTCTGTGGGGAACCAGTGACATGAGATATTTCTTGAAAAGATGAGTTTTCAGCTTATGATGACTGCTATTCTGACTGAAGTGGGGAGGATGAATGACAGACCATGGCTCCTGTCGAACTGCACAAGAAAAAAAACGACTGTGATTTCAGATTGTGTTTTATTTGTTGTCAAACATAATTTTAAATGCTGCCGGTCAGCTGCCCTGTTCTAAACTTGCAGTAAATCATTCTCTCAAATCAGATCAGAGAGTGCATGGCTCACCTGTGATTAAAGCTGCAGCTTTGAACTCCTCCTGGTGCCTCTTCTGAGTGACTCTAAATCTAAACACCATTATCTCTGTCATAATCTCCATCTCATCTCCTCTCTGGCCTCACTGCTAATCCCTCTGGCACAAATAAAAAGACTGAAGCTGTCCACCAGATAGATGGATGGATGTATGGATTGATGATGTTTGTAAAATAGACTAAGGGATGGATGTATGGATGGATAGCTCAAAAGAGACTGGAGTGAGGTTGAAAAATAGGGTGGAGAGAGGTAGACATCTACAGACAGAGCAAATGCCGGCACTTTCCCTCACTGATACCAGTAGCATTGGAGAGAGAAAAAGAGAAAGAGAGAGAGAGAGAGAGAGCATATGCACATGTGCTTGTTATCTGCATAAAGGCACATTCTCCTATTACCTTTGTGTATTGAGGTCGTAATGAGACACTATTGATGACAACAAGACAATACAATAAACAATCTGCCATTAATGAGCTTATACAAATCATTGTTTATTGCTTTTCAGTTTCTAATCTTTTAATATTTTCATAAGAGGAAAAGAGAGAGAAAGCAACTCAGTGAATGGTTCCATAAAGAGTTGGGATGCAACTCAGGTCAGGGTGTATGCCGGTTGGTGATGGTGATGGTGGGAGTGGTATGTCTATGTGTGTGTGTATGCGTGTGTGCGTGCATGGATGCAGTATGCGCTGATGACACACATTTCACATTTGAGTGTGTGGTTTGCAGCATGCTAACATTGACCCTATCCTTGATCTGTGCCTACAGGCAGTAAAGGTAACAGTGTAGCAGAACAGGCTCAGACAGGCAGGCTACAGCTCAGGACTCTCAAAATAACCTGACTTTCTCCCTCGGTCAATACTGCACCCACTTTAATGAAATACATATAGATCATATGACTCCTGGTAATTTAATAGACCCTCAAACTGTAGAGAAGCCGCTAGGCCCATCTTCTTTTCTGAGCAGAGGCTAAAAGCTGTGTCAGACTGTCTCCCTTAAAACAAGACATGTAAACAAAATTTGCAGTTATTTGTTATAGGCAGGGACATAGTGGAGGGTAAACCCACCAACAAACTCAGTTTACTCACCTTTTATTTGCAGCACAGAGTTTACGCAACTTATATGCAGACATAAATCTTTATGAGATAAATTAATAGTATACATCATCGTAAGTAGTATTAAACAGATGTAATTCATATGAGGATAGGGTATTTTGCCAGAAAAAAACACAAAACATACACATAAAACCACACAAATCAAGAGGGCTTAAAAATAGAGTATAAAAATGACTTTTTGAGCTGGGATTTTAGTTTAGATAGATAGTAGTTCGATTTTGTTTATACGAAGATTGGGTCTTTTAAGGGCAAAGGCATAAATGAATGCTTTTCTGAATTGAATTAATGTTGGTGGTTGTTTGCCTGATGATGCCACTACATCGCTAGCTGTAGGACCACTGTCCTGGGTACTAGAAGTGCCAGAGTAGACGGTAGATGACACAGGCTACTCAAAGCTGCTTTGTTTACCTCCAGCATACACAAGGTTAATCGGAATTGACAGCGAGTGGTTGTTGCGCATGCGCAGGCGGTGCCGACAGAGGAAACAGCCGGGGAGTAGTCAGCTAGTCTGCGATCAGAGAGACGGAGGACGGACACCCCGGGCTCAGCTGGGTTTTCCTCCCAAACAATTATGCCCGTCTTGCCGTTGACGCTTTCTCTCAGGTATCCGTTTCCCGGTCGCTGAATGGCGCTGGTTACCGTGCAGCGTTCGCCGACCCCCAGCACCAGCTCCAGCCCCTGCGTTTCGGTAAGAGCTGCCGTTCTTTAACCCCCCCTTCTCTCAAACCCGAATCTCTGTCGACGGGGTTTGAGTTGATTTCCGCTGTTTTTGCCTGCTGACTGTCATAAAGTGCCTTGTCTTTGTACTCTTGCGCATGCGTGAATTGTAGCCGTTCATTTTCAGTTACAGTAGCAGTATCGTTGAAAGACCGCCACATTGTTGCTACCTGGGGAATGTTTTGCCGCTGGAGGAAAGACAATAGCAGCTTGCAAGCTAGAGTCCTCTTTGCTTAAGCTTTAATTTGAGCGCACTGCTCGGTGTTTTCTGTTACTCCGACGTTGACATGGTCTCATATGCACATTTACACTAGTTCAAGGGGTGAAATTGTAGTGACAATACACTTTCCAGGACTGAGAGACTTTCTCACGGACAGTATTATCTATCCTAGGTAAATTACCCAGTTGAATATTATTGAATGTGATTCTTATGCTATATTATTCTTATGTTATATTAAATCATGTATCTAATGGTTTTAGCTGCAGAGCTTAGTGTTGGTCATGTGCAGTAGGCTACGAATAAGCATTTCCTGCTCTTCCGTTTGTAATTAGCGTCTTGTGACACGTATGAATGCGGGTGTTTTCTCGTGCGTTCCTGTGGTCTTTGATCTTGACACGTTAACTAAGTTGTGGTCGTGCTTGTGTCTTCTCTCTCTTTCTGACTGTCTCTCTCTGACTGCCTGACTCTATGTCTGTCTGTCTGTCTGTCTGCCTGCCTGTCTGTCTGCTTCTCTGTCTCCGTCTGTGCCTGTGTCAGTGTAAGGGAGGGGAGGAGTGTGTCTATGCAAAGCAGAAGAGCAGGTGGTTTTCCTGTTGCTACTTTCTACTAGTTCTACAGGAGCAGGGAACCCCACCAGACAGCCAGGAAGAGAGCAAAGAAGTGTTCTGCAACTAATGCTTTCTAACTCTCAGTACCCATGAGTTGTCATAAAAATGACAACCCCTCAGTCTGTCTCTCTCTCTCTCTCTCTCTCTCTCTCTCTCTCTCTCTCTCTCTCTCTCTCCCACTCTCTTGTTCACACAACTTCTAAGACTTCCTGTGTCAGCAGTCATGCCATGTGTGATATTGAAAGTGTGTCTGCTGTCACCTCATGTTTTGCTAAGGTGGTGTAGTGGGAGATACTATAGACATCATTGGCAATTGATTAGCCAACACTATTAAACACTTACTTTGATGCAAGTGTATTAGTGTTAGTTTGCCCCTAAAATCATCTCACTGGTTGCCCCAAAATGTGGCTCTGCCATGGCCTACATAACTGACTGTCCTAGCTGACACCATGTAAGGTCAGATTGTCTCATTCGTTCTCCTTGCTTGTTGGAGCCAATGAAGAACCTGTATTTGTGTGTGAAAATGTGTCACTCCTCCTACTCTTTACCCCCAACTGTGTCCCAAATTACAAACTGCAGTTGAGTTATGTTGCCAAGAATGTCACAAACTATTGTTGTGAGTTATAGTCTTGGACGGGACCCTGTCATTCACATCTTTGCATTCTCAGAGCTAAACAGGTTCTGTGAGTTTGCTTAATAGTAACTGTCTAGGTCTATACACACACACACACACATTTACAGTTACATTTTAGGCATTTCATTCACACTGTCATCCAGAACGACTTTGAATGAGTGCAACAGTAGTTTAAGCATCAATTCATAGTTTGCTAACATTACAAGAAAGTAATAGTAAGGAGTGCAAGGGTCAAAATCACTAGGTTTAACAAATATTTCTGTGCCCCTAGAATGACCATGTATGATAGAGAAGTACTAGGTTCAGAATAAGAGCAAAGGAGAAAATGTAGGATTTTTCATCACAGGAGTATGATCATTGCAAGTACAGGAGGAATATATGGGAGAGTGGGATATGGTCTAGGTAAGGTAGGTAGGGCAGTGAAGGATGTTAAGTCTGCTTGAGGAGATATGTTTTCAGGTTACAACACACAGATACGCTTTACACAAGCACACATGTCTGCTTTCCTGTGTCTTGCTGTCATGTGATGTGTGTGTGTGTGTGTGTGTGTGTGTGTGTATGTGTATAAGGCCTTATGTGAAGTCTCATGAGGTGCCTGCTAGCTGTTCATCTATCCTGGAACCTTGTGCTGAACCTGTCCAGCTTAACTGATGTGTGTCAACTTGACAGTAAGGGCCTTTGAGGGAACACACAGACACACAGACACAAACACACACCACTTGGCCTCTGGGGGAGAAGCCTATGCTGTTCTTAACTTGGTGTCTTCAAATATTCTCTCAACTTGTGACTACAAGGGCAGCACTGACTTGCCTCACTTTCGCAAGTCCTGTTCTGCAGATTCCTGCCTAGATGTCATGTTTAGGCTACACATTTCCATAAGCTTTGGAAAAATCCTCTGGCATTTGGATACATGCAAAATCTCTCAGCCTGAATAATCTGTCTCATCTAAGCAAGCGATGGGCGATGCATCAAATTTTAAAGTATATTGGTATGGAGCAGCACAAAGGCATGCATTTTTACAATACCGTTGTCAGTGACATTTTAATGTTTTAATTCTATGTATATGTTTCATTTTTCCATTTTCCACACCTATGTTTCACAGTTTTAGTTATTTTTAAAGCACAATATTAAAGCTAAAGACTCTGAATGGATTAGAAACCTTTGTGCATTGGTTGGTATCTTAGTACTTTTCAAGAAGCGTTTACCAATGCACAGGATCTGATTTAATCCCTTGTGCTATTTAGGATTGCCTACATTGCCTACATTGAAACCTGGCTTGGATGTTAAAGGGTGGTGAACAAATGCAACAAATGAGCTCTGCAGTCAGGCAGCACCCCATGAGTTCCCCATGAGTTCATCTCTATTTTCTTCCACCATCAACCTGTAATCTATCTTTTCCTCTTATGAACCTATAAATATTAATTTGTAATGTTGTTAAGGCTAGTTTAGACTGTATATGGTTAAACAAGATAAGTACCAGGTCTGGTGTTTATCTTCTCAGTAATCACTTTGCCTATCTGAATCTGCAAAGCTTCATATTCCACAATTTCCTGATTAGATGTGGTGTGATTTTTCTCTCTTTCTCTCTTCCTCTCTCCTTCTTTTTTCTGTGTGTGAGTATATTACTCTCTGACCGGCCACACCTTAAAAACAGACTGAGGTCATTTTCCTGGAGAGTGCGCAAATTGAGTTGCGGCTGAACTCTGCTCTCCCTCCTGTCCGTCTCCATTGCTGCCCTGCTCTATGGGTAGAACTGTGCACGGCTCAGGCACCACTGTTGCCTGATTCTTTCTTTGGACAGCATGTTTTTGGATGCTGCTTGTCTTTGGTGTGTGTGTATGAAATAATGGGATACTGTATTTCATGTTGCTAGAACATTAATACGTTATGATCATTCTCTCTCTGATTTGAGGTCCCCACTATTATGGCTAAATTGATAAGCTCTTGATTATTCAGCTGGATATTTTGATCGCAGTTATTAATTACATTTGTTAGTCTTGATTTTAGGATTTTAGCTTTTTTGCTTCTTCTATCAGTGTTTTGACAATTTTCAACTTAAGTGGACATCCTAAAGGAAGTATTTTAATATTGCTGATATTCCAATATTGTGCTGTACTTCCACATCATTACATGTAGAAACCTATATTGCAATAGATGATTATACATGATTAGTTCTACAGTGCTAATTTGGAGTATGTCTCATGTTATCTCCTCAGGAGTCCGGTAGTGGGGAGGAT
>OOFE01012456.1:0-14463 GCA_900323365.1 Monocentris japonica | reverse complement strand
CGGTTCTTTAAAGAGACCATTCTATAACTGGTCACACATTCAATCCCCACAACAGCCAGTGTGTCTTTCCCTGTTGAAGTGTCCTTTAGCAAGACACTGAACCTCTACCTGCTCCAAGGGCGCTGCGCTTGGCTGCTTATCATCTTTCATTTTTTTTGTCCATGCAGACTAGAGAGAGAGAGAGAGAGAGAGAGAGAGAGAGAGCGCTTGGGAGGGCATCCAGCGATGACTAGGAATCCCACCATAGCCACATCCTGTGATATACCCTAACCCAAGAATTACATATTACAGGGGATGAAGTCACAGTCTGCACATGGACTCACCCAGGGAATTTTAATCCCTTCAATCTAAAAGCTTTAGTCTGATGCACTGCTGCATTGAACATTAGATTGGTCAGTATGAACATTGCTGTTTTGTGCCCTAGTGGAAGCTTTGCATAGCAGCACAATACATACTGACACATGGTATGAGGACAACAGGACCGTATATACAGTGCAAAGGGACAGTGCAAGACATACAATAGACAGTAGACTACATATACTGTTGTATATATGTACATTCAGCATGCAGTCTTCCCGGGAGAGTTTTGTTTGAAGTTCTTTTCAATGAACCATCTCGTAAGTTTCCAAGTGCGGTGGTTACCTCCCATTTATTTCATGATTTTGTGTAATTTATATTATATAATCCTATTGTCCGTGTGGTGCATAAATCACAGCTGTCAAGGCCCCGCTAACCTTAATTTGTTTTTGATGTGGAATACGACCTCACCCTGTTCTGCAAACACTTCCCAGCTAGTATGGAGAAGAATGGCTCTTTTTTGGTTGTTGTGGTTTAGACGCGCCTCTCGCTGTTGTTGGGTAAAAACCATGTATCTGCAAAAAAGGAAATTTTTCAAGAATAAAAAAAATTAATGCTCATATGTATTTTTTGAAATTATGCAATGGGGTTTTAACAGGTTTCAAGACAGAAGTGCCACATTTGTAGTTATGGGGTTTTTATCTGACAGTAGCACTCAACAGCATGCAGGTTAACTTAACTCTCTGTATAAATATAAGTTTAAAAAAACCTTCTTATATCAAACCCTGTGATATTATGTCAATGGGGATGTGTGTTTTATACCAGAAGTGGCTAATGGGCAAACTTCTGCCATACCTTCCTTCCTATACTGTTTTTACTTGGACTATTAAGCCTTATTGATTGCTCCTGAACTTTCCCTGAGAAGTTTATTTTGTTATTTTTTTTTATTCCAATAAAAATTGCTTCAAATAGCCTGGGCTAACCCTAACAGCTCTAAAACTTTCCAATGAAAAATGGGTAACGGAAAGAGAGAAGACATCTAGCAGGCTGTTAGAAGTCTTTCATTGAGCGGGCCTCAGATTCACAGGATTGGGTCGGACATCACAGATGACAGATGAGGGTGTGGTGGGATGTCCCCAACGCGTCAGCACACACACACACACACACACACACACACACACACACACACACAGAAGAGGAGTGCAATCAATATTTGCAGGTCAAACTATTGTAGCGCTTCAGGGATTTCCCTCCTCTTACAGCCCTTGCAGGTCTTGCCCATTCCTGGCGTGGTCTCCATTGTCTCTGCTTCCCAAAGATAATAGAGAATGTGTTTAATGAGGACGACCATCATGGAATATGTTTCCCTCAAACGGCTGGCAATAACCTGTGGGGAATACTTTCCTCTGTAGCATCGAAGAGCCTCTCTCATGTGGAAAGTCCCGCAAGCACAGTAGACTGTAGACTGCTTGTAAAAATAGTGTACTTGCATTACACATTGCAGTTTCACATATTAGTTGACATTGACGTTTCACATATTAGTCTCATGGCCTCAAAACAAATTTCCTGCTCTCTTACAATACGATGTTTGACAATGAAAGTCAACCGGCATAGTTATGGGTGCATGTACAGTATGAGTCATGAACACAGTTAAAACAACACTCATTATGACCATTCAGCATAGAAAACATGTGCCAGATGGCCCCGTCAACAGCTCGTGCTTTATGGCAGCCTGGAAAAATCACTTTGTTGATCTGAAGCTGCTACCTGTTTTTTGTTGCACTAGCTCCACAAGGAGATCCACGTTAGCGTCTGTTTAGCTGTGTGAAGCACTCAGCTCTACTAGTTGCAGATGTTGAGTTTTCTCTTTAAGGGGCAGTGCCGGTAGTAGCCTGGCTGGTGTACTGAGGGAGCATTATGGTTTTCTGATGGTTAGTGGTGGTGGTGGTGGTGGTTGTGGTGGAAAGGGCCGGGCATATAGAGGGGCCCCGTAGCTTCACAGTTACAGGATGGAGCAGGCCAAGCAGGGACTGGCT
The DNA here is from genome assembly GCA_900323365.1 of Monocentris japonica. Classification (NCBI taxonomy): domain Eukaryota; kingdom Metazoa; phylum Chordata; class Actinopteri; order Trachichthyiformes; family Monocentridae; genus Monocentris; species Monocentris japonica. The sequence continues at coordinate 12,130 of OOFE01012456.1, read as the reverse complement.
AACTATGGGGTTATGAAAACTGAAATGGGGATGTGGTTGGCTGCACTAATTGGAAACAATGCGCTCTCTCTCTCTCTCTCTCTCACACACTTGCTCTCTCTCTTTCTTCATCACATTCTTTCCTCTCTGTGTTTTCTTTTCTTGAGTTCATTTCCAAAATGTTATGTATCCATTTTGGAGGAAAAACATTGCCTAAACATCATCATTCAATAAATCTAAACGTTCAGAGGTTCCAGTCGGTAAAAGTGTTACTAAGTTGCCAGCAAAGAACCTCATTTACTATTCTTCAAAAAAATGAACCATAACTTGTTTTACTGGTGTGCTGTTGTTATCAATTATGTTGCAAGTGTGGGTGTCATTCTTTTCATCTCATTTCATGTGGGGTGTATGCAGGTGTCTCCTGTCCAAACTGCATGTGAGAAGGAAATGGTCTTGTCTAATCCGATCAGTGCTATTTAGATATTGGATTTGCCCCTGACTGATATGTTTAAATCCAAATTCTATGTATCTTTACATCAATAAAGCCCTGTTTGAGTTGCAGTTTACGTCAAGCACTAAAATGGATGACCCCACTAGCAGTCGTGGAAGTGAATGTGAAACACTTGGCGATCCTGCTCGCGCTTCTTGTGTTTATTATAAACAATGGCAGTTGAAGCTGAAATCGGCGCCGAGATAGCATCCGGTTAATGTTGTTAGCTTTCAGTAGCTCCCTCTGGTGAATGCAGCTAATTCAATACCACTGTACGGTACTGGGAGGAGAGATGGGGAAGGATGGGAGGTCTAATCCAATCTGCCCGGTGCATTGCTGTACATACATCAGTCATCTGTTTGTGGAAAGGCTCTGTGCTTGGGCAATAGTCTGGTAGATTGTGTAGATAACTTTAAAGAGTTTTGGATTAATTTTCTATTGCCTTGACTAGAGCTGGTGAAATTGTTTTTGTGAAAACCTTTGCGAAAAGTAATTTTTCTAAATAGTTAGAAAAACTTATTAGAAGTAGTAGTAGTAGACAGATATTGTGCAATAGTATGCTTCTTATGAATATATATGCAATAGCATATTTGTTGAATAGTATCAGATAATCAACGTGTACAATAGCTGCAATTTTATGTTTTTACCCCAGTAGCAGCAAGGCCATTAGAGATATAATACACATTAAACTTAAGTGTCACAATGTTGACACGTTAAGCTCTTAAAAGCCATCCACAACCATGAGGCAAAATGAGTAACAAGAGAAGAGAGGATCTAAAGCCTTTGAAATAAAATTTCTGTACACTGACCTTTATTTTGGCCAGAAATAGTAACCCATGTGCTCTTTGCAACATACTGCTCATCCCACAGAGAAGGTGCTATACCAGTTATCTGTTTGGGCCTAGGGGGCTCAACAGCTTTGGACGTTTAACTGATCATTTGCTGAATCTTCATGATCCTAGGCTGAGTAGGCCGATCCATAAATCATATTATATATAGTGTAGTTTCAGCCAAGCAATCTGATTGGTCAAACAAGTATTCCAACTTCCCATAAAACATGGTGAACTGACAACACAACCTCCTGTGCTTTGCCTACTAGCTTGCATTGATGTAGGATAGGCCACGAACCTTCAGCCTGGCATCCACACTGGATCCACGGAACTCTGGAGAGAAAGGCTCAAAACGAGGCAAAGTTGCAGGAGGAGCCTCACGTTCAACCATGTCCCCTGGGGGTGTAGCCAGTGCGGCCTGTTCGTCCTTGTCATCTCGAACGGAGGAAGCACCTGGTCCAGCAAAAGGAACATAGTCAAGAAAAACCTCAGCCCTAGACTGGGCAGGGTTAACAGGGACTACCAGGACCTCTAACTCAATTAGTTTTCTCAATACCTTATCTTTGATTTATTTTTTAACACCATACTTTTGTACAGAAATGTTAGTGTGTTGCAATACACAATAAATCATCCTTGTGGCATGAATCAACCTTATCAGAACTAAGATTGTCGATAAAGTCCTGTAAATCAAAACTCATACTTACACCCAATGCCACAACTACAATGACTCTTCAACAGTGCTTGTCTTATAGCTCAGGGAAAAAAAGATCCCGGACGAGCCCCCAATTGTTATGTCCCCTTGGTGAAAATAGGGGGAAATGGAGACGATAACATGACAACCAAAGAATTTGAAGGAGTCAGATTAGAAGTGAAAATGAAAGTGATTTGTTTTTAGTTCATCTCGATACTTGCAAACATAACAAAGGTTCTCAAAATGTGGGGGAGGACGGGACAAAGTAGTCGTGCCGAACAAATAGAAATCAATATAACAAAACTAGGCCTGGCTAAACCCTACACAACCAAAAGACCTAGCCTGCTTATCTAAAAAAAAATAACTTCACCAAAACGAACACAGGGGTGGCACCAACCAACAATCCTAGTGTCTCTAGACAAAAGTTAACTATGTGTGTGAAAAGTGTAAAGGGTACCCCAACTCACCTATTGTCCTCAATCTCCCATCACATACCTTTTTCGACTATTCTTGACGAGCTTGCTCAAACAGTGCAACAACAGCTCAGGCAGGCTAAGAGCAGAGAACAAAGAGGCCCTGAACTCTTAAGGCGTGCTCCTTTTACTGAGGGCCCCGAATGATGATAGGCCATCTCGAAGGCCGAGGGAACCACTGAGCAGCATGACCGGACTGCACAGGTGAAAACCAATCATGTCGTTAGCACCTGAAGAGAAAACAGGGAGAGAAAGAAAAGCAGGAGGGTAGAAAAACACACCCCACAGGTACTTTGCCCCTGCCTGGCACATAACAGTTATCAAAAACGACATTGGTTGCCAGGCAGACTTTGAAACCAGGGTGCTAGTTATCCATCTTTCTTGTTTTCTCTTGTTTTTATTTTTATAGTCTATGTACACCACTTTGTGGAAAAGTTATTCCTGCTGTATTAATTTAAGAAAATGTGAATGTCAAATGGTGTTAATCTATATGCTGAATGGAAAATACGTATATATCACCCAGAAACCTAGATACTAATCTTATCTAATATGGCTCTAATAAGCTATCTATTGCACAATATGCATCAGGTTTGTTGTAAAAAAATCACATCTAGGTGTATGTACACCTTTATGTATTATAGTGTTTCAGTCATGTAGGCTAGGTAGTATTTTTATTAAAAAATGTTCAGAATAGTTGTACCCACATCTGTGGAGCTATAACAAAATTGGAAATTGATTCTCTTGAGTCTGGTGATGATTTGTGGCTGAGTTAGTTTAGTTTATTTGAGCGGTGATAAAACATAGAAGCAAAGGGATAAAAACAGTGATGACCTCAGGATGAAGTGTACAGAGGAGATGAACAAACTCAAAAAAACTCCAAACAAGTAATAGTAAGATATGAGAAAAAAAATACATTTAAAAATGTGAAACATTCCTCTTTCAGTTTGAGGCCTCAAAAACGCACTAACCTGTAAAGACATGGTCCACAAATAAATACATTTTTAAAAAAATCCAAAAATGAATTGTTCCGTGTAACCATGACAGTTTTGCACAGTTGGATTTCTTTGTTTGTGGGAGTCTTTGAGGTCACTGTAAGTCAGATTTTCATGTTACCATATTAATTGACTGTGGGTATCCTAGAATGATCCAGAAATAACAGGTGGAGTAGGTAAAAACAGTTGAACTAACTGGGTATGGGTCATGTCTAGGCGCCCCATCCTGCATTCAACTAGTAAACTACTAAATGATCTTGGCTCAAGAATTCCAACATTATACCAAATATAAATATACCATGAGGCTCCAAAAGTTGTGAATAAATTTGAGCTGCTGATCAATAACAGCACATAAAAGTTAGAGAGATGGGCAGGCGGGTTTAGAGATCATGCTATAACCGGAAGGTCACAGTTTCAATTTCTGCAAAAACCATTGTGTCCTTCCTTGCTCTGACCCCTCTGATGAAATGCATGCATGTATGGGTGTCTCAATGGGATATGCAAAGGTCCCATTTCTAATTACACTCTGTGTAAAGTGGCAATTGATCCGGAGCTACTCATTACTAGTCTATATGACACTATATATTTACTTGAATTCCTGATTGTTGCAAGGTAACTCTACATGACACCTGCAGCCAACGACTGGGAGCCTTGGGTGGTGTACAGCTGACCCATCACTTATTCTCCCTTTTAACCCTGCATCTTGTGTAGCATGGGCTGGGAACTGTGAACCTCTGTTGTCTTCTATAGAGGTCACTCCTTGTCCCTCCTACTGGCCAACCTTATTGGATGCCAACACAAAGATGGCCATAAAAGCAGATTTGCTCTCAGTGAACAGGCTGTAAATGGGTGTTGGTTTGGTGGAGGTCTGGCCAGATCGACATTGTGTAGGCCCATTTCATTGGTTTGAATAGCTTGCCGCAGAAGATAATTGCGGAGCATGGGTCTATTACCAGGGAAGGTGATTGCTTAACCAAGAGGAAATGGGTTGACTGTGATAGTTCCAAGGTGGCATTCAACCAGTTTCCATGGTGAATCACACTGTCTCAGTTCAGGGACTTTCCTTCCTTGAACTTAAAATCTCCTAATACGCACAGTTTAAGCTTGGCCTTCCTTCAGATCCACAGAAACCTGGTATTGTTTTACCATAGGTGGGAGGAGAAATGCATTTTTTTCCCCACTTTGACACAAGTAGAAGTACTTCAACAGATGTAGCCATTGCAGTCCCCAAAAGTCCCACTTTTTACTGCATGCTTACTGAACCACTGCTACACTTGTGTTCCATCCCCAAGAGGAATTGTCTGGAAAACTTTTTTATTTTTTTTCCTTCTTATTTTTAGTTGACAAAAGTTTTAAGGAATGGTCTGGTAACTAGTTGGACACTAGAATTCTGTGTTACAATATACTAATTGGTATTTTCTAATGTGTGTCATTAAAGAGTACTGCAGGATAGTCACTTCATCAACAGAAAATCCAAGGAAAAAGACGTCACAGTACTGGATACACTGTTTGATGGGCAGGTGATCTCTGGGAAGTGCAGTGAAGAAACACCACAGCAATGAGCACTGAGCAGTAAAGATGGAGACTAAATTAGGACTACCACTTTAAATTGAAAATTAAATTAATTCAATTAAAAATAAAGAAAATTGAGAGAAAAGTAGCGTTACTTTAAGCATTTACTCACACACAGTATCTAGAGTAATTGTAACTCATTACTCTTCCCAACTGCATTATCCCATCAGGTTTGATCATGACCCATGCAGTTCTATTTACTCTCATCGTGGTCACGTTGTCATTTTCCAAACCGAGAACCCAGCTTAACGGAGAACCCAGCTTCCAGCCCCTTTCACTTCACCTCCTCTTTTCTTTGACGCTGAGCTCCGAGCTGCCAGTTTGTGAAAGCCTGTGCGTTCCTGCATCTCAGCAGCAGGCGGGCAATGACGTCAGTTGGTTTTGTACGGTTGCTGTTCCAGGAGGCAGTGACGCCAGTTTGCAAGGCCGCTATGTGATTCCCTCAATTGCCAGGCTTTCAGAGAGAAAGGCCTGGCGGACAATGCACCACAGTTATTGCTATTCATCCCGGCTCTCTGAGAGACTCTGCTCTATTGAAGCTTGCGTCCCTGTCTGTTCTCCTGGCTCAGTGCCGCGACACAGCCACAGATCTGCCGGCGCACTCTTTTGCCATGGCAACTTTAGAGTTGAAGCATAAAAAGCGACGTCGGGGCCAGGAGCTTTAATATCAGCCTGCTGTCTGGCAAACGAGCGCTCTGGCAGAGTCAAATGGCCACCTAGGGACAAGACATCCTGTATGCTGTGGAGACCTTGGGCCACCTGACCTGCAATCTACCTGAGAGTCTTATTAACCTCCTTACTTTACTACTTAGTATGTTGACTAAGGTCCACCGCTGCACTTTTAACTTGTTTTCTTGTTATGTACACTGTTGGCATTTGCTGGCTTGGTGATTGTACAAGACGCATTTCTTGTAAGAACCAATAAATCATTTGAACATTCACTCATAGTGCAGATCAAAGGTTACAGGAAAAACATTGGAGTTTTGCATTGGAGTTAAAAGAAACGGCAGCTAGCCCCCTTCGGTGTCATTTGTATGGCTTCCTCTAAGTGGACAGGAAGATGAGCAGATTGAAAGGAGAAGCTCCATCCTGTGGTCCAGTGATAAGAAGTAGTTCCCTTGAGGTCCGGGTATGATAACGGCCCCGTTGTTCGCTCTTACAGACCGACACTGTCCCGACTATTTTTGTCTTAACGGCTTCATGTAACCAAGCTGATCTGAACCTTAATGGTCTAAAGTGGATCTCCCTCCTATTGTTCCAAACTATTGTTTTCTTCTGTGCAGTTTTTCCACTGCCTTATTTAACATTTTTATTTTAATTGAATGTTCCCATGGTTATTTGTGATCATAAAAAATATATATGGTTGACACATTTATTTCTACTTGCATTTTATGATGACATTTACCGTAACAGCAGTCCAAGGATGTACATCAGCGCTATTACTGCATAGTTCCCAGGTCTAAGATCTAAGTGAGATATAGCCACGGCATTTAGTAGGTATGGGCTTGTGGAGTAAATCATTCCCCCAGTGTAAACAGTGAGTACTACCCTTTCCTCACAGCCTTGTGTTGGTGTATTTTGGGCCTGGGGAGAGCTGGCTGTGTGCTGTTCTGTCCTGTAGCAGCAGTGAAAAGGAAAGTTAAAAGTGGCTGTAAAATGATGGCCGGTCAATGGTGACGTTCCCCGCTCTGACAAGGCATTTTATCACTAGAGGTGTGGACCATCCCGGCTGGCTCTCCGTTCACACACAGTGCAATAGGTGTGTGTGTGTGTGTGTGTGTGTGTGTGTGTGTGTGTGTGTGTGTGTGGTGCTCTCTCGCTCTGTCTTTCTCTGCCTTGCGCTCTTTTTATGGCACATAGCATCTGTTGCAGTTGCTATGCGAGGGACAAACACAGAGCAATGCCTCACACACTGCAGACTTGGAGTAGTATTAGCAACTGGAGGGAATGAGGTTTCTATTGACAATGATGTGAAGTTCATATTATTTTCATCGATCTTGAAGTGAGGATCTCCTCCCTTTTTCCCAAATGAATAAATGAGAGCATCAGCAAGGACTGGACAGTTAACATCACAATTTTGACTGCTTCAGTTTTCAAATTGCTGTTTTTTGTCTTCAAGGGAAATGCATTTCTGCAGGTTAGAGAAAAAAATTGATTTTATTCAAACTGAATATGAGCTAACTATTAGCTTCTTATTCCTCCCCCACATCCTCTCAAAATTTTCAACAATTGTTTTACTGCTGAAAAAGAAACAGCTACATCCACATCCATTCAGCCAAAAAAATTGCAATAAGATTTTCTTGTGAATATGTTGCAGCCCTTACCTCAGCCTCCCGAGTCCCTGTCTTTCTTATCAGACTGTGTGACTAGCTTTGGGTTGTGTGGTGTGATTACTTGCAGCCCGGCCACTGGACTCTCATTGTTTAAGAAGATAAGGATGGTATATCCATTGTACGTGTTTGACAGAGCCTTCCTGGCATCTTCCCTCCTGCTTCCACTAAACACAGTCTTCTCTCCTTCTTTGTCTCTCTCTGTCTCTCAGGTCTAACTTCTGTGTTGTCCCTAGTGGGTACAGCTGCCTGCCTCACCGCTCCGTTACATCCTGAATCCTGGTGGGATCCTTGATGACCCTTTTGGCAGCTCTCCTCAGCTCCCGTCCTCCTCCTCCCCTTTCTTAAACTCTCCTCCCCTCCTCCTCTGTGTCTCCCAGCCCCATGCTTATTACTTACACCCGCTGAAGAGAGCAACACAGTAGCTGGCAAAGGATGAAGCGAGTCTGTCTGGCAACGGCAAACGAGAGATAGAGAGAAGACACAAAAGAAATCGAGGAGGAGAGAGTGAGAGGGAGAAAAGAGTGGCGAGAGTGACAGTGCTACAACAAAACTGTGAGAGGAACAACAACAACATTCAAGATGCCCCACAGAGACAAAAGCACAAGCTTCACTTGAATGCCATGAGCTAGCAAGGGGCCCCTAACAGATCTGGGACTGTGGATTTTACTTGGACTGACTTGTGGTCCATACACAAACACACATACACAAAGCACTAGAGGCATCCTACCACACACACGTGTTTTCTTGGGGCTCTTATTTTCCACCTGCTATGCCTGTGTGAGAAGCATCGGCCATGCCAGCCAAGGGGAAGTACCTGCTGAACGACCAGGAGCTGAAACATGAGGCGCTGTACCGCAAATTCTCCTGCATCAGCCAGTATCAGCCGCTGGTGCTGCTGCTGGGCCTCTCCATGCTCTCCTGTGGAATCCTGCTCATCCTCTTCTTCGCCCTGCGATTGGTGAGTCTCCACATGCACTTGTTTAATATTAAGCGGTGAAGATTTGGTGTGTGTACTATTCCCATTGGTCATGGAAAGTCAGGGACTGGGAAAAGTCAGGGAATTTGATCATTTCTCTGGGTAAGTCAGGGAATATCAGGGACTTTTCCATTTGGCTTACTTTACAAGAATATACCAGATTCTATTTTACAACTTGTTTCACACATTCATTGTATGACATGATGGTTTTCATATGGCCACTTTGCCACAACAAGCCCAACTGCAGTGCAAACTTGCCCTTATACATTTCTGAGCTGAAAAACTACATTAACAAACTAGGAATAAATACACTTTTTAAGTGATGTATGCTCCAACTTAGTTATGGAAAGTCATGGAAAAGTCATGGAATTTACATCCTGTGGGAACCCTGTATTTAAAAAAAGAAGATGAGAGATTTCCTATGAACATCTCCCACTATGCACACTTGGGTGACAACAAAAACAATGTTCTGTCTAGGTGTGATTCTGAAAAGTTGCCTTTTTGTCAAGGGTGAATCAATTCTAAAATCCAGGGGGGCGTATCTTTGAAGCCAGGTCTTGATAGAGTGGGGGGATGTGGAACTCTAGTGCAGTTAAAAGCACAAACAGCGCCGCTGTGTCCTGTGCGGGCACTATAAACGTATGGGGAGGCAACTGTTAAATTATCTAAGACTGACAATATCTTCATTCGTTATGGGGGGCACAAGAGACCCTGTCAAAACAGAGGCTATCTAATGGAGTGGGGGAATGTGGAAATCTAGTGCAGTTAAAAGCACAAATTGGTGAGTTTGGTTGCACCTTGCACCTTGGTTGAGCTACGTTGTAGAGATTGAGGGGAGTTGCCTCCATCTGGTGTACCTGCAACTTCCACGAACCCCAAACATTATAGGGTGGAATCTGATGGACCCCTGAAAAAGTCTAAGAAAGTGGACTCTCTGGCCCTTAAGGTTGACACCCTGTCCTCTGAGTTTGCTCAGATTAAGGCCCTCCTACTGAATCTCTAGTCAAATAACAGTATGGCAGCTCCTATGGTTATCACTGCCACTAGGGCCTGCCCTTATTGGGAGGAGGATCTGTTGTCCCCTGCTTCCTGCCACCTTTTTAATGTGATTGACATTCACACCTCATACTGGCTCTGTCTCAGACGCTCAGTGATGCATCTCTGCAGTGCTTTGTTTTTATGTCTAGGGAACTCGGTAGGCTGACGTGAACAGTGACCCTAGGACAGTTCCAGGTCTGGCACCAGATATTTGGGCCAGCTGCACAGCAGGCCCTGGAGTGCAGTGTGCAAGTGGTTCAAGCTAGGCAACAGTTTACGAGACTACCAAGAGGGCCTATGCCTATTCTTGAAGGGAGCCTGAAGGCTTAACCCACCACAAGTCATGAAAGTACCCTCATGGGATTTGCAATTGGTACTAAAGACCCTGTGTCTGCCCCCATTTGAGCCACTGAGGTAGTCTGAACTGAAGTGGCTGTCTGGCTAAATCCACCATCCATTCTGAAAAGGCATTCTCCCTTTCATGTCAACCAAGTGATTGAGTTAGCAACATTTAACCCCCCAGATGCGCTAAGGGGGAAGGATGAAACATCAGCGCGGCTGTGTCCTGTGCAGGCACTATAAGCGTATGTGGAGGCAACTGCTAAATTGTCTAAAACTGACAATATCTTCATTTGTTATGGGGGGCACAAGAGACCCTGTCAAAACAGAGGCTCTCTAATTGGATTGTTGATGTGATTTTGAATGCTTACAGATCACAGGAGCTACCAGTGCCTATGAATATTTAGTGCCATCCTACTAGGAGTGTATTTACAGTACTGTGCAAAAGTCTGAGGTACTCTAGATTTTTTTTTATTTTTTTATTTTTGGTGTGTTTTACATTACTGCTCTTTATAGTAAATGTTTTGACCTTTAGAAACTTTTCATTTCATTATTTTTGAAAGCATCTTTACTTTATGGAATTGTTTTACATATACCTAAGACTTTTGCACATTATTGTACTTGAAGGGAGTGCCTTTAAATAAAATTGTAATGCTGCTTCCTAGACTTTGTCATGCACCTTGGCCCATTTCGACAGGGTCAATGTTGCCGCTCCCATGTTGTTGTGACAGCCATCTTACCAGTATCGCCTGCCTCTTGGCATCATAAGTACTTCCTCATAACCATGTTGATATAAGTCATCCAGTGCTAAAACACTGCCTCTAGCAGTCAGTAAGAATGAAATAGAACGAGATTTTCAAATGTAACTACGGTTCAATGAGTTCTGGATGACCTCCAGGTTCTCTGTCACTCAGTCTTGTTGGGAAGATCCTGTTGGAACAGATTACAGGATGACAAGTTTTTTGCTGGGGGCATGTGCCCTACGTCATCCCAGGTGACTGTGCATGTGTCAGATGGAGAAGATCCAGTGCTAAACGCCTCTGGCAGTCATCCAGAATTCATAGAACCGCAGTTACATTCGTAACTCTTGTTTCACCTCCTCATTGCCATGCACACACACAATATATAAACCTTTGCAGTACAGTGTACTTACAGTACAATACTTCTTTGAATGACATGACTGTACCTGTTGCATGTACCTGAAGCTTATAATGATGTGTTTGTATGTCACACACCAATACACACACACACACACATACACACACACACGCACACCAGCCATGGTAATTATAGCCCAGACCTTAATTAGATAAGGCACTGAATCTCTGTTTCATCCCCTGAGGGTATGTTGTTCTCCTTTGACAGCCAGCTAATTGATGGAAATATAGAAGATTAGCACGTTAAAGACAACATTGTGGCCAGATCCTTTTACATCATTTTAAGCTGACACACTCTAGATAGGATGGATGCTGGATGAAGTGTTATTTTCAGTGCACAGGTTACAGTGTATTAGGAGTTCTTCATTTTAAGGAGATTGTTAAAACCTGCATGCAGTTACATGTACCAGCCTTTTCATCAGTCACCCCTTCCCCTTGGCTGGTCACCTGACCTGTTTTGATCAAAGCATTGTCTCCTTTCTTTTTGTCATGATAAATGGTGAAAAGGCAGCTAACCGTGTAAGGATTTTATCGGCCTTTTCTTGATTTGCACTTGATCCAGCAGCTAGACTGCATGTGTGTACATGTCTCAGCTCTGTGGTAGCTCTTCATCTTTTAAACCATTATTTAATCAGGCAAGTCAAGAACCAAAAGTTCTGTGAAAGAACACAGGTAATAGTCTTGCTCACTCTTAAAGATATAGCCAATGTACAAGTCCCATTTTTACCACATGCTCGCTGAATCAATGTTGCACTTTTCCTCCATACCCAAGAGGAATTGTTTGGAAAAATCTGATTTTGCAAATTTTGCCAAAAATAACTTTGTTATAAGAGTTTTGTTTTTATAATGTACTAATTTGGTTCTATTGTGTAAAACAGGGGTCTCCAACCTTTTTTCCTCTGAGAGCTACTTTTACAAAATGAAAATGGCCGAGAGCTACTCATGTTTTGTAACATTTATTCTCATAGCTTATTTCAACCCAAACAAACAGAATAAGCTTGTTTTGTCTGAACATTTACAAAATGTTGTCAACAACTCACATTTTGTATTACAACATCACAAAAAGTATTGCACCTGCATGTGCGTTTTGTATTTCTGTATGCATTTCTTTCTAGTCTATCTCACACAAAATATGAATGCTGTCAAAACAAAATGCAATTACAAATACACATATTATTACTTACTCACTTGTCATTTTGTTATCTCTGTCCACATGTCACTGTATCACTTCACAAGAGTATTCACATGTAGAGTTGTATG
>OOFE01012454.1:8550-50053 GCA_900323365.1 Monocentris japonica | reverse complement strand
AGGGGGCCAGAGAGATGACTTTGAGTATGAGAGAGACAGAAAGAAAGACCACTACAGTGCACAAACAAACAGACACAACTGCATCCCACACACACACACTCACAGGCGACCTCTCCTGAATGATTCGTACCAGCTTGCGACGGAATGCCAAACAAGCAGACATGCCTCAACATCACATAGACATTCCTGCCAGGAAACACAGGCAGGGGGTTGAGAGGAGGAGGAGGAGGAGGGAGAGGAGGAGGGGAAGAAAGAAGAGTAGAAGGATCAGAGGAAAGGAGATGGATAGGAAAGGGGTGGAAAAGAGATGGAAGGAAATAAAGAGGTATAGGAAACAGAGAAGGCAAAGGAAAAGAGACCTATCCGATGAGTGAGGGCTATGAGAGGAAAGGGGAAGGTGCATTAGAGGAAGAGGAGAGGCAAGGTAGGAGAAGAGGGGTGAGAGGAAGAGAGGAGATGGATAGGAGGATGAAGAAGAGGAGCTGCAAGCAGGAAAAGGAGAAAGCAGAGGAGGACAGGAGAGGAGACAGATGGGTGGGAGGAGAAGGAGAGGAATCAAAGAGAAGAGGAGCCAGAGGATGAGAAGAAAGGACAGATAGGAGGACAGAGAAGGGGAGAGGAGGAGAAAGGAGAGAGATAGAAGGGGATAAGGAGCAAGAAAGGATATGGGAGGAATATAGAGGAGTGGGGGATAGGAGGAGGGAGAGCAGAAGGAGAAAGGAGACACTGAGGAGGAAGGTTATAGGAGGTGACAAACATGAAGGAGCAGAAGGGATAGAATAGAAAACAGTCAGGAGAGGAAGATAAGGAGATTGAAGATAAATCAGAGGAGGTTGGAATGAGAAAAGGAGAAATAAAGTAGGAGACCAATAGGCAGAAACCTATAGAGAAAGAGAAGAAACAAGGAGAGAGAGAGAGGGGCCAGATTCATAAAACGGCACGGTAATTTAAGATCATTCATAAAGTTAGTGTGGCGTTATTCTCAGGTGAAAGCCAATGAAAATCAACACGTTAACAAGGTGTTACATAGTAATGGACTCGTTTTGACACGCCAGCTGTACATTTGGACACATGGAGAGACAGAGGACAGACTAACCACAGTTCTCAGACCAGTGATAGGTTGGAAGCTGCCACTTTAAAAATGTTTCACCAAGACGGGAACTGTGCGGTTGCGCCGAGTTGAGGATTTCAATTCTTCCTCTAGTTCATGGCAGACATGTAAAATTGTATCTCTGCTTAGTCTAAATCTATTTCTAGTCTCCTCCTCTGTAACCCCTCGAGTTGCATTTCTCATGTACTCCTGCAACTGCAATTGAAATGTTTGCCATGATGCTCAATCCAAAGAGATCAAAACTTGCCTCTGAAATAATTGAGTGGACGTAAAATTTATTGACGACTAGTACGTGTGACCAAACATGTTTGAAAAGAAAATCCATGTCACACAGGTTTCATACCGTCAGTCTAGAACAGACGTTATTGTTTGCGCGACGGTGTGCTTTTCTGAATCGCATGCAAATGATGAAAGAGGGCGCTCGTGCAAACGGTAAAACAGTAGCTCACGTTTATGAACGAGAAAACGTGATACCGCAACGGTATCGGCCCTTAACGGCACGTTAAATTAGGCGGTGTGTTTTATGAATCTGGCCCAAGATGAGAGAGAGAAGGCAATGAAGGAGACAAGGGAGGAGGAGAGGAGGGGCATCGGGGTGGGAGATGAATAGCAGCAAAAACAGGAAGGACAGAAGGAAGGATGGAGGCAATTACATGTGGAAAAGACATGAGAGGAGGAGATGAACGGAGAGAGTGGAGGGAAGAGGATGAGAAGAAAGGAGGTTTCTATGTGTAGTCCTCTCTAACACCAGCCTCCCCTCCTGCGATACCATGAAACTATTTGTCACATCTGTCAAACGAACAACAACACATCACACACAGCAACAGGATCTGTGCTGCTGTCAGAGGCAAACCTTGCACCTGCAACAAAAAAAAGCCAGTTTTGTAAGGATTTTGATTTTCCCACTGACAACCATGCATTTTTTTAAGATAAACAATTGGTTTTGCATGGGTTATACTGGCCCTGGGTCAGTGGACAACAGCATGTAAAACACCAGCTTACAAACTATCAATTTAAATGAAAAAAAAAAGGTTGTCACGTGAAAAGAACTTGCGTTAAAAACTTTTTCATGAGGCACGGTGGGGAGCGTGTGTGCGTGGGTGTGTGTGTGTTCTGAATGCTCTCCTGTTTTATTTCACTCTCTTTTCTGTTTCTAAGGGTTTAAAGGAGGGGGGGGGGGTCAGTAAACAAATGTCCCCCGCTGTGTTCAGAATGCCATTAAGAATAGTACAGCTTAAGTCCCTTTTCTGCCAGCACAGGATTTGTCTGTGTGTGTGTTTGTGTTCAGAATGCCATTCAGATTGAAAGAGTTTAAGTCACTTTGCTTCCAAAGGAGTGTTGTTGTGTGTGTGCATGCTTGGACGTGTGTGTTTATGTTTAGAATGCCATTCAGAATGGGACATCTATAGTCACTTTGCTGACTATCTGCTAACAGACAAAACAGTGTTTGGTGTGCACGTGTGTGTGTGTATATTTATTTATATGTAAGCATGTACTGCATGCGCCTGTGTGTGTAACAGCAAGCAAAACATTATCTCCTGGGAAATCGGAGTCTAGGAGAAAAAACACGTCAATAAGGAGAACAGCTCATTTATCTTCCGTGGGCATCAGTCAAGGGTACAGCAGGACACACCAATAATGTCACAGCAGGAACCAAAGCTGTAGGTCGATAACCAAATATAGTTTATGGGATTGATGCTGGTGGATTTCAGAGTTACCAGCCACTAAGCAATTTATTTTTTCTTCATCAATTTTCATCATTCATCATCTTCATTGATCAAATAATAATAATAATGATAATAAACTATTTGTATAGCACACTTCCACAAGTACACTACAAAGTGCTTCACAGGAAATAATAAAAGTAAAGACTAAAAAGGCAAAGATTAAAGAGGTAAAGATTAAGGTAAAGAAAAGATTACATTAAAGTTTAAGACAATGCAAATACAAATAAAAATCTTTGGTAAAAGATGCATGTGACAACAATAAAACTATAAGGAGCGGGAGCAGGGCAACAAATTGGAGGAGAGAGAGCAGGTAGTTCAATAGCAGCAAGGCCAGAAAGAGATGATGAATCAGGAAGTTCAGGCAGTTCTGAAAATAATCAAGAAGAAAGAACAAATGATGATATCCCAGAATGCTGGACAGAAAAGCAAACAAAGGAAAAGGAGCTATATCCATGGCTTGTATATCAAGGTAAAGCACTTGGTTGTTCAACAAGATGAATGCTGTTGGACCCGAGATGCGTGGAAAACACAAGCATGTTGCAGAGGAGTGGATCAAGGTAAAGGTGGTTGGATCAGGGATAACATAAAAGTGCACAGCAACAGTCTCTCGGTAACAAAATACATTGCCACAGAACCTCAGACTTTCACAAGGCAGCTGAGAAAACAGTGGAAAGGGCGAAAGAGAAAACAATGGAAACCCTGACTGCTGAGATGATGAGGGATCAGTTTCTGACCAATGACAGGGTGTTTAGAATAGTTTATAAAATCCGGAAGGCCATACACTGACCTAGAAACAGACAGACATCCAAGTCCTGAATGGACTGGACATGGGAAGGACTTTACATTCAGAAAAATCTTGTGCAAATATTAGCAAGCACATAGCAAGAAATGAGAAAGCAAGTAATTGCAAGCATAGAAAGCAATTCAAAGATTTCCATTCTGGTTGAATCAACCACCATCAGCAAAAAATTAGTACTAATAATCTGTCAGAGCATGTGTACGCAACAGCGAAGAGCCACTGACATTTTTTACAATATCTTTTTTGGATATTGTAGAGATCCCTGCCACCACTGCAGAGGTAATTCATACAGCATTGCTCAATAACCTATCTCACCATGGCTTTACAGAAGACATCTTACAGGAGCGGCTTATTTGTTTTGCATATGATGGTGCCTCAGTCATGCTTGGAAGAAAGTCAGGTGTGGCGACCAGAGTGGCCAACCAGTTTCCCGGCATTTTCATCTGGCACTGTATGAACCGCTGCTGGGAGTTGAGTGTAGGAGATGTTGTTGAGAAGGCTGCAGGTCTTAATCAATTTCGGTCTTTCCTTGATAAACTGTACAGCCTCTATCATGCTTCTGCTAAAAACCGAAGAGAGTTGACTGCATGTTGTGAGACACTTTCAATGCAGTGTCAAAACATAGGGCAAATTCTGAGCACAAGATGGGTAGCTTCCAGCTACAGAACTGTGAAAGCTGTCTGGCAACAGTACCCTGCCCTATACAAGCACTTTTCAGAAGCATCTGTGGACCCAAACCGAAGCTCGACAGAAAGGGTCATGTTTCGTGGTTTATGCCATTGGCTCTGTAGTCCAACCTTTGTGCTCAACCTAGGACTCATGTTTGATGCCTTGGAAGAACTGCTTGATTTCTCCCTCTCCCTGCAAGGTAGAAGTATGACACTTCACAGGGCAGATGCATCACTCAGTTGACAAATTTGGGTACTGAAATCCATGGGTGCCCCCCCGGGTCTGAAGACACAGGAGGCACAGCAGGCAGTGGAGTTAAAGATCTTTAAAACAGTTGCACTAGAACAAACAAATGTGAGACATGACCGTGCAATTAACCAGGGGATGTTCTTTAATACCCTGGTTGGAAGTCTTGAGCAAAGAATGGGGTGTCTACCAGGCAAGCTGCACGACAGAGACAAATATCAGCAGTTCCTCACCAATATCAAAGCCCTGCAGCCTTCCAATTGGCCAGAGGAGTGTGGGGTGAGATATGCTGAAGCAGAAGTGCTGGAGCTCTGCACTTTCCTCACGCTTGAGAGTCAAGAAGTACAGAGAAGCATGAGGGAATACATTGACACAGTGCCAGTGGTGAGAAAAGTAGGCCTCCAAAGGAGCTAAAGCCTCTGCTACAAGCAGTCAACACACTTGATCTCTCCACTGCAGAATGCGAACAGGGCTTCAGCCAAATGAATACTATAAGTGGAATGAGGGCCACCCTGGAACTCAAAAGCTTATCAGCTTTGATTTTTAAATGTGTTGGTCCTCCTGTGAAACGTTTTTCCCCAAGACATTATGTGAAGTCTTGGCTTCAGAAAAACCACGTCTTGGCTAGCAACCTCCAGGCAAGAGCACGTGAAAACAAACAGCAAAAGCATGACTATGAGCCAATATGGAGTCTGTTACCAGGAGCTAAATGATAGTAGTGTTCTCAAAGATTTCACTTCCTTTGCTGGTTATTTCAGGGGTGCAAATATTTCATGTTTCCTGTTTCATGTTTAGTGCTCCCATTGGGCCATCTCCCCTGTTAAAAAATTAACACATCACCTACTGAGTATGTCTGAATAGACTTGGAATCTGCAGGCCTTCCATTTTCTCTCAGCTCTTCTGCACACACATTTTATATAACGAGTTTGGCCATTTAGCCATGGCTGGGCATTTACGAGATTGTATAGGGAGCTGACACTTTAAAATAGGGAAGGATAACCAAGATTTAAAAACAATAGCTTCATGGTCTGTCGCACATACATCTACAGTCTCCACCTCCTCTATGGTAAAACCAAATGACAGCACAAGGTTGAAGGTGTGCCCTTTGGAATGACTGGCCATTTAACAGATTGAACAAGACTAAAAGATTCAATAAGACTCATAAAATCAACTGTGAGAGGATCGACATGAATAGTATTCTGTCATACAGAGGCATGATTACTGCCAGGAGTTCAGAACGTTCTAATATAAACTCAATTCTAATTCCCCACAGACAGTTTAGGCGATAGGTGGTGATAGGAGTAATAGGAGTAATCTGGAGGGGAGGCTTCAATGGTGGTATCACCCTGGCTTAACCATGACTCTGTGATCATAAAAAATGAACGACAATTTGACATGATTTGTTTGACAGTGCTCTAACATTCAGCATGCCAACTCTGAGAGAGTAGTTATTGGAGGCAGGTGGGAGAGAAGGACACTGAGTTTGTTCATTATTATTAGCAGTTGGTAGAGAATAAGCAAGGGCAGGCTCAATGTGGGGATGAAGCTATGGTGAGGCTCCGGTGGATGTCAGCCCTGAAGATGGTTATTGATGTTCGCCGCCAGCAGTTGGGCACCATACAGCCTCGGGTGGAGGCCATCAGCGCTAAACAGAGCCAGTCAAAACAAATGACCAAATGCCATGAGGGTAGCATACAGTTGATGAATTTTCAGACTTGATAGCAAATGATAACACCAGAATTGTATAAATAAGACCAAATAAATAAATAAAACAGCAGACCACAGTATTCTTCCTGGAAATTACTGTAGAAATAAGTGGTGTTCACAACTGTTTATACACGCGCTAATATTGAGTCTTGCTGTGTTTAATTGCACACAGTGAGAAAAACATGGAAGGGAGGAAGTGGGAAGTAACTAAGGTTATGACAGATTTGAACCCAAGACCTTGCCAATATGTGGTTTGAGGCCTGAGGCCTGCTTTTCACTTTTCCTGACAGTGTTTGCACTCCTTTTCCTCCTGACAGGCTCTGTTTAAATAGATAATTGTTTTTTTGACCAGTTAGATTTTCGGAGTTTAGAAAGCATGTCAGTGAAAATAGGAAGGTTTCTTGGAATCTGAAAGTTGAGCTCAATATGAAATGTTTACCCTGGCTGAACAAGGATTTGTAAGCAGACTACTGAAGCTAATGATTTTCTACAGTACATTTTGAGATCAGATCACCGCCTGAAAATGGTTGTTATGCATCTCCTGTGTCTGCATTATTTTTTCCATCTCTCCCTCACTCATCTCTTTGCATTGCTTGTGTGGGTTTGTGGCTGGAGCCTGAACATTGTGTGTAAAGTCTTGTAGCATCCTCGGGGAAAATCCAGGAGTCGCAAGTCCAATCTGAAGGCAGATTCCTGGCAGAGATCACATGGTAGGCAGGATTCAAACAAAAAGGTTACTTTTAATAAAACTACAAATCAAACTTATCTTCAGACATTAAATTCTTTAATAGGACCTTCAGCAGCCTCTCTAGCTGGTACTTCCCACTGTGGACTTTAGATTCCAAGTCTTTTGTCTCAATCAGCCCCAACCTGGCTGATTGTAATGCCCGTCACCTGGGGCAAGATGGCTGACTGGCTGTTGTCTGCTGGGGAATGTAGTCCTTTCCCACTGGAATACAATTATAATCCTCTTCTCACTGGAATAATTGTGGATTGAAAATTGTGTTGTCTCCTATTGTAATTCACGTGTGTGTGTCTGCATGCTTGTGTGTGTGTTTGGAGTGTAGGAAGGGATTGAAAGAGAAAAAGAGGAAGACAGCCTGCATGCATGTATATGATTATGTGTGTTTGTGTGCCTGTATAATGTATATATGTGTGAGTGTGTACAAGTGCCTGTGCTGGCATGTGCATGTTTGTGAGTGCACATGTACAGTACATGTGCGTATTTGTGTGCTTCTGTGCATCTCTGTGTCCTTGCATGGGTGCATATGTGTACTCATCTAACAGATTGGTATTGCCTGCATCCTCTCCATGCTACTGTAATTTTACCTGAGCCAAATCAGACATCAGGTAGCTGCATTGTACTGAGACGGAGCAGTAATTGTTTTGTGTAATGAGCCTTGGCCCTCTGTCTGTCTGTGTTTAATAGCAAAGCCTTCCAATTAGCTTTTTGTACTTTAGCAAATTTGAACAGAAAAAGGGAATCCACGAAGGGTGCTGAACCAATGCAGCCATCATGGAGTCAGCACTTTTTACTGCATACATGGTGGGTGTTTTTTTTGTTTTTTTTAAATTGCCAACATCTCATCTCATTTTCCAATAATGCCTCCTGAACAGAGGATGTTAGGTTTAGTAGTTCCTCAAAGTGCTCTTTCCACAATGTCTCTAGTCAAGGGCAGCTTTTCCCCGCCCCTTCTGAGAACAGATTGGGCAATGTCCTGCCTTTCTCTACTGAGTCAACAAATGGTTTTCTAGAACTTCTTTGAGGCTGCCCAAAAGTCATTGTTAATCTTAATCTCTCTGAACGCCTCTCATACATCTGCGTCTGCAACTACAGCAGCTGCAGCCTTTTTGGTCTGCCACTACCCTTCTACTGAGTCAGGAGTCCCCTGCACCAACCAGGTTCAGAAGGTTCTTGGGTTGCCATGACAGGCACCGACCACCTTCTGGCCACAGCTCCTAGCAGCCGCTTCATGACAGAGGTTTTGTGGATGGTCCATTCCAACTCCATATCTCCAATCTCTGCCAGGTGGGCTATGCCCAGCCAAGCTGTATGGGTCACCTGGCCTTCAGGCACCCTTTCAGGTTTCCACTTATCTTCAGACATTAAATTCTTTAATAGGACCTTCAGCAGCCTCTCTAGCTGATACTTCCCACTCATTGCCACTCATTGCTATTTGTCTAGCCCCTCACCTGAGACCACTTTTCCTTCTTGGGAACACAAGGATCCCAACAACATTGTTCCCTGTGACAGTGAGACTAACAAACCCCACCAGCACAATAAGGCTTTGATCCCAGAAGGGCACCATCTTTTTACCCACTCACAGATAATCAATGGGTCATAGGAGTTTGCTAATGCTAGCTACATGTGCTTTGTGGATTTGGTGCCTATGATGCGATCCATTCAGTCCCACCTTAACACAAAGCGAGAGCCGTCAAGCTCATTCAAGGTGGCCATGAGAGTCCAAAAAGGATGCACCTTGTACCTTCACCTGTTTGTGATATTCACAGACAGGATATCAAGGCACAGCTGAGGTCTGGAGAGTTTCAGAGACATTAGGGTGGCATCTATGGCAGCTTATCCCATCCTGGTGAGGGGTGAGCAACTGCCCAAGTGGAGGAGTTAAGGTATCCTGGGGTTCTTATTCATGAGTGTGGGTAAAAAGGATTGTGAGATTGACCACCGGTTAAGTGCAGTGGCTGCAGTAATGTGGGCGTTGTATTGGAAAGTGGTGAAGAGAGAGCTGAGCCACAAAGCAATGCTCTTGATTTAGCATTTGATCTTCATCCCAACCCTCATTTTTGGACATTAGCTCTGGGTAGTGACCGAAAGAATGAGATTGCGAATACAAGTGGCCTTCGCAGGGTGGCTGGCCTCACTCTCTGTGACAGGGTGAAGAGCTCAACAATCTGGGAAGACCTCAGAGATGAGCCAGTTGAGGTGGTTTGAGCACCTGGTAAGGATGTCCCCTGGGTGCCTCCCTTTGGAGGTGTACCAGACACAACTGGCTGGGAGTAGATCCTGGGGTAGACCCAGGACATGCTGGAGGGACTACATTTCCCAGCTGACCTTTTTTTACAGTAAATGTAAAAGCTTTCAGGAACTAGGTATAGGTTGAATCACTTTTGTGTTGTATCAATTGGTGATAAAGACTAGTGAAATTGACCCATTTACATGAAAATATACCAGGTAATTAGTTTGAAGAGTTTGATTCCAAAATGAGATATTTGCAAAATGTGACACCTACTCTTACAAATTGACTGAAACTCACTATGAAATACTATCATAATCCTTACAAAACAACTTATTTTTAGAGAATGGAATCAACTGCATACACTTCATTTTTCTCAATCTGCAGAAGGTTTAAATGTGGAATTGTATACACATGCAGTAGAAAGGTTATCAAGACCCAAGAGAGGAGGAGGAGATGGCATGAGGAATGAAGACAAATGGAGAAAGAGAATGGAGGTAGTAGAAAGAATGTCTGTGTTGTCAATGTTGTATGTGCATTTGTCTGTGTAAGAGAGAAGAGAAAATGAAAGATAATAAGAGAGGAGAGAGAAATGAAATAAATTAAAAAAAATAGACAATGAGAAGTATGGGGGCGGGGGGATGCCGCCTTGGCGCGCAATTAATACCAATATCCTTGCTTCCGCCAGACCGTTAAGCGGATCAACCCACGCAATTTAGCACCAAGATGAGGCGAGGAGTGTTAATTTGTGTGAAATAAATGACCTGGGTGTATGGCCACAGCTGCCACCTTAGCCGTATGTGGCTGTACCACCAAAGAAGAGATTTCCCCTCTTTAAGCCTGAGCTGAAGTAACAATAATGAGTCTCCCCATCCCGAAGTCCATTTGCTGTTATCATTATCGCTGAGATGCAGAGAATAACATAACTGTAGGTCAGTGCTCGCACTCTCGTTTATGATGCATTTTGTGAATGGAAGACAATATTTATGTGGCTCTCACAAAAAGCTGGAGAACAGCAAAGCTGATAAGCGCAGCATTTGATTCATCCATTTCATTGCAGTGGCAGTACCTCTGAGCAGGAGTGTCATCACGTAATAAATGCAAATTAAAGCAATCAAAAGCTTATGAGCTTATATAAGGTAAAATTGAAGTGGGCAGACACTAAGTGTGTAATTTTCTGCTGGTGATAGTGTTTTTAAATGATTATGTGGATGGCGTACTCAAAGATATGCCTTTCATCATATTTTAATTTGACCTTTGGCTTATTTTAAAGACTTTTATGTAAAAATAAAAATATCAGCCTAAATCACAAAGTGGGGCTGTAATAGTGAACACCAATTCTGGTGTTGGGTACTTCTCTGCCCACAAATGTTCCTAAACAGCAAGGCACTAATGTTAGATCTTTTGCCTCTCTCGTCCCTTTGGCATGCTTTGGTATAAAGTGATTACAGACCAGCCTGGTTGGTTAATATGAGTGTGCTGTCACATTAGATGATTTTTGAGTATCAAATAGTTGTCAAGCAGTTTCCTCTCGCTGCCATTTGGAGCCGACAGTGAGCAAAGTTCTTTCGTGCAGCTTTACTCTGAAATGGTCTAAAATGGCGGAATGTCAAGAAGGCGTTATAATGCCCTAAGCCCCTTGCCTCTGTACAGCCCTTCAGTAATTTAAATGACAGTAATCCAAGCTCACTACTATCCACTGCACTAATTAAGCTCAACACCATATCTGAAATGGTGATTATTGTCTGGATTTGAATTGCCAGACACTTAAAAAGCTTATTTCTGATACATTCCCATATGATGAGGGGACTAGTTTGTGTCATGGGCTTGTATCCCAGGTCAAGGGAATCTGTCCTCTCCCATTGGACTCTTCATTTTCAGGATGGCTGTCCAAACTGCATCAGTTCTTTCTTTTCCCCTCGTTCTCTAGTAGTGGGACTGTATCATCCTCCATCAAGATCCACTCAAGGGGTGAACTTGTTAGCAAGCTTCACAACTATGGACTGGCAGTGTTCCATAACATTCTTTGATGATTCAGGTGCTAAGCATTTCTTTATTATTTGAGTTGTTTTAGGATGTTTACAGTTTTCTTTGCAATTTCACTGTCACTGCAAATTTGGGGGAAAAGATTTGAGAGGTGATCAGCTGCCATGATTGGCATATTATGTTGTGCGATAAAATCGCACATTATTTCTCCACTCGTCACACTTGTTAGAATGTCAGCTGTTTTGGGATTAGAGTTAACATTGTCATTTGTGGTTGGTTCTGTCACAATTTCAGGTTTTGACTGCCGATGACATTTTGAAATTCCGTAAGGAATTAGTTGAACGCCCGTAGGTACTTTGAAATGTAGGAATTCCTTAAGACTTACCGTCATTCCGTTAATGTTCAGAATCAGAATCAGAATCAGAATCAGAATCAGAATGGGGGTTTATTGCCAAGTAAGTTTACACATACAAGGAATTTGCCTTGATCTGATGGTGCAACATTTAACAGAAGAAAAACAAGTCAAAAATATAAATCTAAAAAAACAAATTCACATAATAAATTATAAAAAGAAGACAAAATATATAACAGACAAGAGATGTGTGCAATAAGGTGCAAGTGGGAAATATGTGCAAGATGTGCAAGATGTTGACGTGTGTGAAAAAGAAACTTGCAAGATACAACTTGGTCTACAAAAGGGGTTCAAAACCTTTTAAAGTAAGAAATTCAAAAAAAATGGTCAGGGGAAAATGAATGGCTCATGGGAGCCATATCTCATTATTGAAGGGCTCTTAAATCTTTTCAACACAGAACCCATCCAAGAAATGTTTCTCAATGACTAATTATAAAGTTAATACCTTTATACTCCAAACCAGACCAAACTTCAAACTTTTTCTTATAAATCATTAAAGAGCAAACAGACATACACAGACACATACAGCATGTTTGAGAAGGGGAAAGAGAAAGAAAGAGACAGAGAATGATCTTCTTGCATTGTACCCTTGCATAAGCAACACAGCCTGTCACAGAGGCTTATTTCTTTTATATGTGCCTCCTGGAAATATTTTACGACACTCTTGAAGTCATAAACGGCCTTTGAAGCCTGCCCAATCCCATAAAAGCTTAACATCTGGTATGGGATAGTAGCACAGCAGATAGCAGCAAAATGAAATGTTAGGTTTATAATGTCAATGGTCTATATTTATAAAAGCATTCAGGGTGGCAGTGCTTTGAAATCATAAGGGATTCCAGGAGCAGGTGCAGTCCCCTTGACCAACACAGTTTCTCTTGAGGCCACCCGTCAAAACACACGTACATGAACAAACACACCAACATGCACACACTCGAATACAGATGCGAACACAGATACACTCAAACATATACATCCACATACTCATAGAGGACAAGTCTAAGTCACACACACACACACATACACTTCCACAGTATGCTTGCTCCATGCGTGACAAATGATTATAAATAACAGCTGTGACTTGGTTTCACAGTCACCAACCATTTGTTACTGTACACACTGGGTAAATAATGGCCGTTGAAACACATTCATAAATGTCCAGTGCTGTTATGGATTGGATGTGGAAGTCATGAGACATACATGCACCCCAATCAGGCATATTTAAAGTTATGCCGAATTGCAAAAAACATGGGAGAAAGGGTGGTGTGGTAGGGTAGGTAGAGACGGTTCTGTAACAAAACTGTCACAGGTTCGATTCCCACAGCCATTTGTCCCTCAAAGTATCTTTGGGCGAGACACAGAACCCAAACCTGCTCATCCATTGTAAGTTGCTTTGAGCAATAGACTAAATCTAAAGAGAAAGTTATATTGAGAGGAACAAAAGGTTGCTTTTAAGGAATTGTACTTAGATATCTTGATGAAGACATGAAAACTAAACAGAAAATATAATTTAAAAAAAATACTGGGCACAAAGTAGCATTTATTTAGTACCAGTCATTTGTTTTCACTTGTCAGAGCTTTTTTTGTGTCTGCCGTTTTGAGTTCTTCCTAGACAAAAAGGCCGGTGAGTGTGTTGTCCATACAAAACCTATGCCACTGCTAAATTAACCTGTGAGTTTTCAGTCATGTACTATAGGGTGTATTTTGTTAATTAGCTTTTCCTTATCTACTGTATGTCTCGGCCTCCTGGAGTCTAGCTCTCGACCAAAACACCCTGATTAAAAATGCATCATGTCTTTTGTCTTGAATCTTGTCAAAGGTCACTGTGGTTCCAGGAACCTCATGGAAAACAATTGTTTTTTTGTCCTGTGTTGATGCTCTAAAATTGAGCCAAGCTTAGAGCAGTCACAGTTTGACAAGCCACTTGACACTTTTTATGCATGTTGTGCAACTGAAAAATTTTGCTGTGGCTGAAAACCTTTGCGTCTGATGCTTCCAGTGTTTTTAACCAAAGAAACGCTCCAAGCTTTTAAAATACATGCCGCTGTTTTGTGAAAACCTTGTGAAGCTCGTTTTGATGTTTTTCACTGTCTTGTGTGAATTGAAAGTCGACATATTCCTTTGCATGTTGGATAAGTTCCTTGACCCTAGAGCCGAATAAAAATACAAAATATTTTTTTGAAATACCTGCCATCAATCAGAATGAGAACTGCTTGCTAAGTTCAAGAATTTGAAGAAGAATTTGTCTTGGTGACATTGTTGTACACAGTACATACTGACACACATGGTACAAGGACATTAGGACCTCACATACAAAGGCACAATGCAAGACAAATGTAGGATAAATAACATGTCACTGTACAGTACATGTATGCATTGCATTTTTAGTGTGCTTACTAAAAATATGTTTTACCTCTGTTCCTGAAAAGTTGACTGAGTGTAGGTATGAGGTTTCTGTCTGAAAGCACCAACATGTTTCATTTTAATGGGTTCAAAGTCTGTCCTTCAACTCGGAGTGGACATTGCACAACCAAAATGCTTGGATGAACTCTTGAAATCTTGAAACTGTGCACATTTCTGACAAGTTTTATCCATTTATTTATTTTAGTCAGTGATGCATGCAAAGTCAAAGAGCTGAAAGTCTGCCTTAACTAGGTTTACTTTTTAAAGGCTATTTCAGGACAGTATTGCCACCTACAATCCATCTTCTCATTGGCTCAATACTGGTCACAGAGCAAGCTGACCCTGCGAGAATAAGGTTGGAGTCAGTTCACTTTCAATCCAAAACTGTGATTTATTTGCTAATAAAAGCATTCATTCTCTATCATTAGTTACTAAATTGGATTGGATCATGCCTACGTTTTTCAGTATTTGATATTGGAAGAAATTCTACTTCCTGATTTGGTAGAATTACATGTGAATTCACCTCAACGCTGAAAGATATATTTACATGGTACACCATTTTGGCAACACTAAAAACAGGAAGTAAGAGAAAGTAGTCAAACATTTTTCATGTCCTTACCTTTTACACCGAGCCACAGCCTTGCTTTGTGTGACTGGTTGCACTGACAATGACAGTACTCGACAACTTGTATTTTTTTTCACCTTGCCCAACACCCATTTTGGCAAAGTTACAGTAGGGGACCATGGGTGAAGTAAGGTAAGTAGGGCAATTAATTGGAATGACATCTGGGCCAAATGTTTAGGGAGACAAAGACACCAGGCTGAGATTTGTTGAGGAGAGGCCAGAGCCGGGGAAGGGAAAAAACGGATGGGTTACACTCTCCTCTTTCCTGGCGATAGGGGGTACATAGAGCACACAGATAAACAAACACAAACGTAGACACACACACACATATAATCATGTAGTCATTCACGCACACCAAGTACAGACATTTCGAATCCCAATCACTTTCTCTTCTTCTCTTCATCTCACACGTAGACACAAAGTCACACATGCACCAACACACATATATGCAAACAGACAATCATGCAGTCATCACAATACGCACAGGCACAGGCACACACACACACACACACACAAGAAGGTGATACAGGAAGCCTGTACTTCCCCCTCCTGACCCTGGTGGTATAATTTTACTGAGAAATACAGATAAAATGGGTGGAATGTATGTGTGTGTTATGGGGTGCTAAATGTTACCCCATGAATGCCGTCCACGAACTGCATTCCGTGGCACGAAATGCATTTTCGTCACACAAAATCCCAAAGCACCTTGATTTTGTCCACAGACTGCAGAAACAACACTTTTAATTTCGAAGCTGGAATTGAAAACACTGCTTTCAATTTGTGTAGGAAATACGCTCATATTAAAATAAAATTATTAATTAATGTAGATTTATTTTTATATTTTCGTGGCAAAAAGTGAATTTTTACCTTGTACAAAAGTAATGTAAAAAGGAAATGAAGCTCTGTGCTGGAAAACTTTATCTTTGAAATAGAAATAAAACCACAAAATAAGTGTCTGTGTAGACCTATTTATTTCTGAAATAGTATAATAATAATATATAATAATATAACATACACAGGTGGAAATGGAGGCGTAGCCATTACCTACTACAAGTTTTACAGCATGGCGCTTTATTTCCTTGGTATATTAGGCCATTAGATTGCTGTGGATGCTTAAATCAGCTGTAACGCTGTGTGGTCTATTGGCATCTTCGCTTGGCTGAAGGGGCTCAAAAGACCAGAGCTGAAAGTGAGCCCCCTCTCCATGTTCACCTTCTGAAAAATGGATTATTTTCCATATTCCTTTTGGTTTCAATTATACATATTCATCATGGACTAACTTTTAATTACATTCCTGTGTTGGCTTTTGCAGTCTCATTTTTCAGGGCTAACTATGAGAACGATTCCCTAACTAAAGGTTATGAGGACTTTTATGAATGGTAGGCTATGCAACTCTATGTAACAGCACTGTTGCTGTTAATGCATGCTGGAGAAAGTTTGCCTTGTTCCATGGTTCCAAACCTTGTCTTCAAATTCAAGTTTAAGTATTGAGTGATTTTAGTGCTGGTAATATATTTACCACTTGCAACACTATGTGCCAAATACTTTGAGTGTGCCAAGCTTTCTGCAGCACCTAAGCGCCATCTACTGGTTGAAATATGCATTTAGGCCAGTGAATGGATATGGCAAATCCATTTCGTGCCACGAAAATGCAGTAAGAAATCGAATTTCATTTTAATATGAGCTTATTTTTTAGCGTTTTCAAAGTCACAAACTAAGCGTTATTTCTGGATTCTTTGGACGAAACCGAACAAGGTGTTTTTGGATTTTGTGTGACGAAAATGTATTTCGTGTCAGAAATTTGATTTCGTGGACAAACTTCACTGGGTAACATTTGGCACCCCACAGTGTGTGTGAGTGTGTTTGTGTGTGTGAATGAGAGAGAGAGACCTCAAACTGTGGGCATCAAGCCTCACTGTCCCCAGACAAGCTGCAGCAGCTGTGGTGTCTTCCCCCTCTCACACACACACACACACACACACACACACACACACAATCTCCCCAAGGTGTTGTGATCTTGAAGATATATTACATGTAATTGACCTTACAGAGGACACCGGGAGACAGAGAGACAGTAGGAAAGAGAATTAGCAATAAAAGAGAAGGGGAAGGAAAAGAAACAAGAGAAAGAGAGAATAGCTAAACACACACACACACACACACGCACACACACAAGCAAGCCAGTGCCAGAGCAGGGGTGGAGTTTTGTGTGATTGACAGCAACAGGTTTGCAGCACTAAAGTGTAACCTCAAACAGAGCCCTTGTGTGAGAAAAATCTGCAGCTAGGTCAACTAGTATTTGGAAATAATTGTTCAACCCAGTTTGAGAACCAGATGAGTGGGGTGTACATTTCAAACAGTGCCGGATATGTCTAAGTTCAGACAATCTGGAAAGGAAAGTATGTGAAAATCAATTTAGTCTATTATTCTATGATAGACAATTTTCTAGTACTCATTGCAGTGGTGAATAACATTGATTATCTCGTTACAATGGCATCTGTCAAGGGGTGGGATATATTGGGAAGCAAGTGAACAGTCAGTTCTTGAAGTTGATGTGTTGGAAGCAGGAAAAATGGGCAAGGATCTGAGCGACTTTGACAAGGGCCAACTTGTGATGGCTAGACGACTGGGTCAGAGCATCTCCAAAACGGCAGGTCTTGTGGGGTGTTCCGAGGGGAAGAGATGGCACCAGGATGCACTATGAGAAGAAGGCAAGCTGGCAGAAGCAGTGTGATGCTCTAGACAATGTTCTGCTGGGAAACCTTGGGTCCTGGCATTCATGTGGATGTTACTTTGACACGTACCACCTACCTTAACATTGTTGCAGACCAAGTACACCCCTTCATGGCAACAGTATTCCCTGATGGCAGTGGCCTCTTTCAGCAGGATAATGCGCCCTGCCACACTGCAAAAATTGTTCAGGAACTTTTTCCTAAGATACACAAACGTTGTATGAGAACATGTTGCACCTCCATGTGTACTTTTGCAACCACTGACAACAACACAAAATCAAGCAATAAATAGATGAATCAAACAAGGTCATTTGAAGGGTCTCATTTCAATATATAAAAAATATGTGCAGAGGCGAGGGCATTTTCACAAATCTAGACACCAAACTAAGAGGAGAGGGGCTCTCTAGGGGTGATTGGTGTGTGCACAGGTGGTGTTGGGGCTATGTTAGGCAAAAAAAAAGGACTGAAAGCAAGAGTCTTACAAGTTACAAGTGGCTCCACACGTCAATTTCACACACTGTATTATACACAGAGAAGCTCTTGCAAGCAAAGCACTCGATCCAGCGACTAAAAGAGTCAACTACATAAAATCACGTCCCATCAACACCAGGCTGTTTGCCACTCTCTGCAATGGGTCCAGCGCGTGGAGGCTTGCTGTTCCACACAGAGGTCAGGTGGCTTTCACACGGAAAAGGCTCAGCCGCCTGTACGAGCTGTGATCTTTGGAACTGTATAGCTTTTTGAAATGAAACCCTTTAATTGTTCATTAAAAAACGCACTCAGAGGTACCCAGAAAAGGTGAACCAGTTAATTCCTCCTGCTTCTGAAACCACGTAGTGGATGAGTCAACTGACCAAACGTCTTGAAAAAAGTGGTTCACAGTTCATCTGAAGTTATGAATTGATTTTACTGTGTTCCACAACACGACCACAACACGACAGAAGAGTACAAGTACTAGAAAAAGAAAGCAGAAGGTACAAATATGGAAAAAGATAAGCCAAAAAAAGACCAGGTAGCAGCTTCAAAAGAACAGGCTCGTCCTATATCTTGCCAGTCAATATCAGCAATCAGACTTCATTATGGACACAGCATGGTGCCAAGAGCAAAGCAAGGAGCGTGCAGTCAGTAGTTTTTGTTCTGCTTTCCATTCTGTGCTGCACTTGTACATTTCCTGTTCTGTGTTGTGCTTGTGTGAGTTCTTTTTGAGTGCTTTTATTAGTTTCATGATTATCACTTTAATCTTTTTTCTGTATTGTTCTCAGGGTCTGTGTGAAGTAGACTGGGAGCGTCTGTTTAAAATGCCCTTTAAATACATTTGATTTGATTCAAGTGGACTTCACAGATATGGTAGTAGGATTGCAAGTCTCTGATCTTTCTGTTCTTGATTCTTCTGTTGGTCTTTACACATGCTTGGGGCAATTTAGATGCAAACTGCAACGTGCCTGTGTGTGTTTCTGTGTGTCTCTATACTGTGGCTGCATGGGTGTGTGCACGAATGTGTATGTAAATGCATATGTATGTGCGCACTACATTGTGTGCACATGAGAGAATTCGCATTTGTGTGTGTGTGTGTGTGTGCGTGTGTGTGTTTCGGTGGCGGGGGTGTTCTTGTACTTCTGTCCTTTTAGTTTGAGTTTTGGACCTTCAGAGTGAGGACATGTTGGCCGGTTGACATTGTGTTAGGTTAGGGGATGAGTTTGGGTTCAGGTTAGTTTGGGGTTAGAGCTTGGGTTTAAAGTGAAAGTTAGAATTAGGATCAGGTGTGTGTGCGCGCACTGGTGGAAGTTCCATTTCAGGGCTTCACCCCCCCATCCTCCCTTCTGTCCTCCCTCCCTTCCTGCTGGCACATCAATAGGAAATCAATGGCTGTCTGGGAGAGAAGGGGCGAGAGGTGGCAGCAGCAAAGCTATTTCTCCACCTGCTGAATGCAGCGTGCCTGGAATACCAGAGAGAGAGAGAGAGAAAGAGAGAGAGAGAGATGGGGGCTGCAAAGCTATTTCTCCATCTGGAAAGAGAAAGAGGGAGAGAGAGAAAGCTTATTGACTGAAGAGGATATACTGTACAAGAGCTAGAGATTATCTCTCCCTTAGAAGACTGCATGTCCCTGTCCCTCTTTCCCACTCTTTTTCTTTCTCTCCCTCCACAGCTTTCAGTGGCTCAACTCTCAACAGCTGATGGGGGGTATCAGAAATGGATTGAAATGAGCCCTGTGTGATACCACCCCTCCTTCTCTCAGAAGATGGATAGAAGGAGAGAGGAAGGAAAGGACACAGGGAGGGATGGTGGTGGTGGCTGGGAGAGAGGGAAGGAGGAGATGAAGGGATGGAGCAAGGTAGGGGGAGAGAAAGAGAGAAAGGGTAGGAGAGGGATGGGGGATGAAGGGAGGGGGGAGACTGATAGAGAGAGGGAAGGAGAGAGGAGAGGGGAGAAGGATGGAGAGGGAGGCAAAGATAAAAGGATAGGGAGGGAGGGAAGGAGAGAGGAAAGGAGGGAGCAGTATAGGAAAAGAGGTGGGAAGAGGGGAAAAGAAGGATGGGGAGGGAGGAAAAGCGAGAAGGAAGGAGAGAAGGATGGAGGTGGGGAGGGAGGGCAGTGAAGGAGAGAAAGATAGGAGGAGGAAGGAGGGAAAGAGGAAGGGAGAAGAGGGATGGATAGAGAGAGGGAAGGAAATAGGAAGAGAGACAACGGTAGGGAGAGTGATAGAGGAAGGCAGGAAATACTGCAGCATCATCACCAGATTTCCCCCCCCCAGTCGGACTTCAAGTTTTAATTTGTTTTTCTGCAGAATTCTCCAGAGGGACGGCCGGGCTTGGGAGGATTACAACCACGCAAGCATATCAATTGGCTTCGACGATGTTAATGACAAGGGAGAGAAAATGCATAGAGAGGTCTAATGTAGCGTCACCATTTTACAGTAATGGCATGAACTCGGACTCAAAAACAAGCCGTGTGGATGTAACGTAATGTAATTTTGTTTGATGGGGATTATGGGAACTTTCTTAAACTTGAGAAAATGAGCACAGTGAGGGGGGGCCCTCTCAAAAAAATTTTTCTCAGATCGACAGATACGAGTCTTGTTGATGTCTTACACACTGGTAGACATCAAGAGGATAAAGTTTCACAGGAAAGTTGAAAGGAGCTATCAAATTATGAGCGACAGCTTTTGATCTGGTTCACCAATGCACATATAACTGTCCTGTGTGCTATTAAACTACAGTGAGGTCTTCGGTAGAAACCTGGGAAAGTGGGTACAGTTGAGAACAGGTATGTCATCAACAGCTATGGCTATTAAGTGGGGACTGCTCCCATCTTTACCAATTCTCAGCCCAGATCAGACCTACATTACACCTCCACTACACTGACACTCACAACTTCACAACTTCACCCTAAATCTTAACAAGAAGGGGCCAAAGGGAAGCTTAACCCCATTGGCTTAAAACTACAAAGCAATTCAGAAATCTTAGTTTGATTTCTGACTGTTAGAGATTTCTGTTTCCCTGTTTTTGCATTTACATCTGCTGAGACCATTTTATTCACTGTAAAGGCACTTATGTCACACGTCTCTCTCACACACACACACGCACACACACGCACACATGCGCACGCGTCATTTGATGGTGATAATTTGATGCTTCAATTGTGAACTGTAGCATCAGCAACACTGGCACCTGTCTTTCATTGGTATTGCTGGGGTTTCTATGTAACACGTTCTGTGTAGCTAGTAAACCAACTACACTATGTAGTGTTCATACTTTGTCCATACACTTGAACAACTGTATGCATTCATTTATCATCAGACATTTTGTTAATTAGTTCTTCCTCATCCACGTGTTTGTCATGGTCCTGGCTGGGCCTCCCTCTCATCCCTAGTGTGTCTGCTGTTTTTCCCCTTCCCTAGTGTTTCTCGTTGATTCCCTGTTTATCCTCTCTCTCTCCCTGTCTATGTCCTGGGCGGGGCTTCCCGTCAGTCACCTGCACACCTGCCTCTCATCAGCTTATCAACTCTGCTGCAGATATACCCTGGCTCTGCACTCCAGTCTTCACCAGATCATCAGTTTACCAACGTGGTAGCTACTGGCCATGGTCACGCTAAAACTTATGTTCCTTGTGTTTACGCTGCTCTCTACTAATCTCGTATCTCCCTGTGCTCAGATTCACTCTCCCAGTCACCTCCGCTCGTCTGCCTCGTCCAGCTCCCTGCCTGCCTGCATCCCCGTGGTCACTCTGCTCTCCCTGCCTGCTCCGCTCTGCCTCCGGCTCCGCCACATCTTCCCCTAAATAAACTTCACTAACAGTTTCCAGCCGTTGTCCGTGTCCTGCTATTGGGTCCTATCTCAGCTCATCCCCTAACAGTGTTTGCTTCCTGTAGCCTACTTCTGGACAAGAACACCCTAATTAGAAACAAGAATGGTGTCCTTTTGCTTTGAAATAGGTCAGTGGTCTTTGAGGTTCAAGAAAACATGTTGGCTGACCAAGTTTGAAGCAATGCATGCTGGGCCACTGAAAACAATTGGTCAGTCTGAAAATGTGTGTTTGATGTTTCCAGTGCATTTCTACCTTACCCACATGGTCCCTTTATATGTAGCAAATGTTTCTGGGATTAAACTGAGCTATTGACAACAAATTTGAAAATGTCAAATGCATGGGTGCCAATGAGGAAAAACTGTTGACCCAAGTTTACATTTCTCTGGGATAAGAGGTTTGTTTAGGACACTGATGCGTATTTAGTTAGTAGGAATGATGGAGGGCTGTAGGCAGGGAAGCACACTACCATACAGCATTTTCTGTGTAGCTTCCCCATTAGCTGACAAAGACTGGCTGTAGTTGAGGAGTAAACTACACCAGCGAGAATCAGTCTCATTCGATGTGGCTCAAACCACCATTCATCTGAATCTGCGTGTGACACTGTCTCACCCGTTGCAGATAAATCTCTGTCTCCTCTGGGATTGTCTGTGTGAGGGTGAGACAAGGCACTCGAGGGAGACAGAAGGCCCTTCATTAGCCATCTAATTATTGAGGAGCTGTGTGACGGGGATGGAGGAGGCAGGGAAGGGAGTGAGAGAGGGGGAGCTTTCTGTGCATTGCATGCCTTTTCAAAACACCCTACCTAAATACACTCTACTCTTTACATACCCACTATCTATGTACCTTCTCAATAGCTTGCTATATATGTGCATGGACTGCTCTATCATTCAGTACCTCTACATAAATTCATACAATCCAGTCTTTAAAACCTAATCTTCCTAATATATCTTCTAGATACTTCCTACTTTCTGTAGGACCTCTAGATACATCCCTTGTCCTGTATGACTTTTACTAAACCCCACTACTTGCTTTCTCAATACATCTGTTAATCTTCATTTTCTGATGTTCTTGAACATGGCAGGCTACATGGCATCTCTTCTAGACTGACCTTTTTTTTAGACCCTGTCCATTCTGCAACCAATCACAGGAGAGTAGCCCAGCCTAACTCAACATCATTTGCCAACAATTATCAGACCACACTTTAAGCTCATTTGTCCTTAACATTAGTTTAAGATCCCAAATATGTATTATCACTGACCTATTTTGAACAATAATATTTCCTCAATTATCACAGTTCAATACACTACAACATCCTTAATACATGCATATGACAAACAAAGCTTCCAACATCACTGTCTGTCCACAACACTGTTTATACTGGGCCGCTCACAGGTCTAAGTGGTTGTATAATCCTCCCTGCCTCTGTCACTGTTCCCTCCAGCTCTCCAGGCAGTAAAAATGTATGTGTTTTTCACCCATCATCCTTTCGTTTAAAAGGGGTTAAAAAAAGTTAATAACACAAAATGTTCCACCATCCTTGCTGTAAAATCAGTTTATATGCTGCGGTGAAAATGAGGAGAATAATCGGCACCTTCCCTGTCCAATGCTATAACCTTTAGCAGCCCTATGTGCAAGACTTTATTGCAGAAAAGGGACTGGGAATGTGAGAGAGAGAGAGCGCGAGTGCTCTCTTCCAAGGTGAGAGATGCAGAAATGCAAACAGACAGCCTGACTGAATTGCTTCCTTCGACTATATGTAGTCCTGGAAAGGGAAAGCAAACACACACACACACACACACAAGGTGACTTTCAGGAATTTAACAAGGTGAATGTTGATCAGGTAATTTGTTGTTTCTGCACAGTTTTTCCCCTGAAATCTATCATTAACAAGGAAACATATGCTCAAGTTTGCTCTAACAAGGGAGGTGGATAGTATGCAGGTGAAGTGTCTTTGTACTGTACATTTCATACTTAACATGTTAACATTTGTGCTAACAGGAGGATGCAATCCATGCTTATCTACCAAGTCTCCCCTTGCACACACGTTCCCCATGATTGCATTTTTCTCCAAGATCTTTCTTTCTTGAGTCTCTGGATGCGACTCTTCTCCACCTGAAATTTTCCAACTCATCTACATTAAGTCAACAATAACTGGCTGATAGAAGTGTCAATCATGCCGTTTCGCAGGGATGCGTTCACAATTATTATGTTTTATCTTGTTAAGAAAGTTCTCCAACTCCTACAGCCCACCACATCTCCTGGGGTATACACACACACACACACACACACACACACACACACACACACACACACACACACACACACACACAAATACAGACAATCAATGATAACACCGCTAGTGCAAGCAACAACATTAGCTTTTACAGACCCTAAGATGCATCCACCACCACCATATACTGTTTTATTGATTTGGTTAGAAGTTAAATTACCTAAAGCGTGCCAAGTAAAAGCAGGAAGGTAAAAGGACACTTCTTCAAAAGAGCTTGTTTATTGACTTAAACCACTGCAATCATAAGGAGTAAAGAGAGATGGCTATATAGCCTTGGTAGTGATCTCTTAATCTCTTCTCTCTATCTATCCATCTATCCATCTTAATGAACTCTCTCTCTCAAACCCCTCCCCCATCTCTCTCGCTCTCTTTCTCGATAGAGGACAGTCACATTGTCAGGCTTGACTGCCTAGCTGGCCAGGAACATATTTTCACACCAGTGTGTCACTCAGACACTGAAAAAGAGTGCAAAAGAGAGTGGTGAGGTAGACAGTAGGCACATAAAGAAATAAAGAGCGAAAAAGAGATGGAGAGTGACAGGGGAATCAACAGACAGAATGTGAAAAAAAGGAAAGGTTGGGAGAAAGATGTGGGAGAAAGAAATCTGAACTCTTGAAAGTTTTTAACACTGTAGATTGTGCCTGAGGCATTGAGGAGAGAGAAACAAACCAAATTGAGTCCTCTGGAATTCATTTGAATTTTGCCAGGCAGTCAAACATGTACGCATGTCCCTTATACAACCTGAATTAGTCTCCATCTCTCTTTCCTTCTCTTCACCTCTCCATTTTTCCCTCTCTCCCTCTGTATCTCACAATAGCCGGTTGAGAGCAGATAATTAAAAACACATTCGGATGAGCCAAAGATGGAAATAACCACATAACCCTATCAACACACACAAACACACATACATACACACCCACACACACAAAAAGGACAGACAGGGTCCCAGATCCCACCAGACACTGATGTAATCTGTGACCTTTGGATCTGTCCACATTTACATTTACATGTGGGCTAGGGGTGAATTCATTTGCCTTTTTAGACAGAAACAGAGAGAGAAACAGAGAAAGGGAGAGCAACAAAGATGGAGGACAGAGGTAAGGAGGAGGGTGGCATCAGTAAAAGAGAGACAAACTGAGCAAGAGAGGCGAAAAGAAACAGAGTGAGCAAGAAAGAGGAAGAAAAAGACAGACAGAGATGAAAAGCACGGTCAGAAAAAAACAGTACACATGACCACCCTATTCCAAGCCTCCTTTCACTCAATAAACAAGTACTTTTTTAAAATGTGTCTTTTTTTCAACCTTTCACCTCTAAAACTTGAGTTGGCATGCTTGAACGAATATAACTTCTTAATGAATGTCAAATCAATAAAGGGGGGACAGAGAGTCAGTTATTAGGTGAAATTGAAAATGGAAGTCTGCTTCATTGGAATGTGTGTGCGTGAGTGAGTGTGTTTTTGTTGCACTGAAAACTATAGAATAACTGTGCACCTATATCAATAATCTTTGTGCAGACTTGGGTCCACGTTTTCATAGAGACTGTCCGTATGAAAGTCTTATGAAAGTGTATGTGTGTCAGTTTGTGGGATGTGTACATGTGTATGCAGGTGACTTGTATGTATGTATATGCGTGTTTGTGGGGCACTGAAAAATATAACACTATATAAATAATCTTTGTATTGATTCAGTCCAAGCTTTCACATGTCCTTATAAAAGTCTTTATGAAGATGTATTAATATAGTTAATACATGCAGTAGTACACTTTTTTTGTGTGTGTGTGTGTGTGTGTGTGTGTGTGTGTGTGTGTGCGGGGTATGGATGGGAGCACTCAAAACACAAATGCATGTTCACAAGACCGGTACTTTGCACCTCCAAGAACCCTATGTTTCACTCTGCCTCATGCTCGGCCATTTTGTCAGGCTCATTTTGCATCCTTCTTGGCAAGCATTCAGTTTAATTGAATCAGGGAAGCAAAATGGCACAAATTAAAGCATGCTAGATCATTTGATACATCTGTTCGGTACATTCAGACTGTACATTTTAAGACACTTGAAAGCCCTGTATTTCTCAATATCTCATTCAGCGATGACGGCTTTTAATAACTCAACTGTTTTTTTTTTTACCATATTTTTTCCTTTCTTTCTAAGGAGAGGCAGGACCGTGACTGTGTTCTTGACTTGTCAGCTCTGATTTACCGCAGTGTTATAGGACCAAAGCATAAAACACAGGGCTGATAACAAATGCATGGAAAAAAATCTGCAGGTGTTTGCACTCGTGGATTTGGGTGCCTCTCCAGGCAAAAAAATCGGACAGAGTTCCCAAGCTCATTTCTCTTCTTCTTTGACGATGCCACCAATCTCTTTCCCTTTCTCACACTCTCTCGCTCTTGATGTCTGTATGTCTCTCTCTCTCTTTATGTCTCCCTTCATCTCTCTCTATCCCTCCCACACTTCTCTGTCTCTAAAAGAAACATGCATTCTTCATTGTATGATTAAGGGGTAGCAGAAATAGAGTGCTGCATCGCTGAGTAACTACAGAGATGATAAATTCACCACAGGGAAAAACAATAAAACATTGTTAGGTGTCTGATTCAATATGTGCCATTGTATGAACACTATCTGTGCATTAAATTAGGATGTAGCGGAGGGTAAATGGACCTAAACTCATCTTTTTAATTTGTGAAATAGAGTTAACCTAACTTTTAAAGATGAAACTTTATGACATTAATTCATAGTTTGTGCATTACGGTAAGGGGTATTCAACTGATTTAAGGTATATGAAAATATGTTCTTTACAAGAAAATAAATTACAGAATTCTCAGTTTAATATGGATTGTTATTTACCCCATGGCCAACTGGAGTTTGTAGTTAGACATCACTGTGTAGAAAGAATCTTCTCATTTTGGTACCATTAAGCACTTTTCTTTCGTAGAGCGCCCTCTTCATTTCATGACAACCAATACTGCCTTAAATCATAGGAGTCTCAACACTGCATTGCTGCAGGGACTCGATTGCAAATCAAAGGTGTTAACAAATGAGGGAGAAGAAAATTATGGAGAGGGAAGAGGAAGTAGAGGACAGAGGGGAAAACTGGGTGAGGATGAATCAAATAAAGGAGAATACGACAAAATACAATGATTATTAGTGATATTTACACTTTATTGAATATTAGTTTATTTTGTTTCTTTTTGTTTATTTATTTATTCTGGTGAGATGATGTTACTTGTTACCAAAGCAGTTTCTTCTGGACTTGAATGGGCTATATCACTCTATATCACTCTATATCACTCCATATTACTCCAGCTTTTTCAATATAATATCACTTAATTCAAGAAAATCCATGAGACAAATTGAGTTGCATTTGAAACAAGTAAAATACTGTCACCGCATTGGTAGACCTTTTCAACTGTTTCAAGACCAAAAAAATCTGATTTTATGACTGAATACAAGATTAAAAGACTTCAATGAACACTTTGTAGCAAATGCATCAAACTGAGTAGGTTATGGAGAGGGGAAAAAATCTCCCAAAGCTGGAAGCAAGGAAGTCAAGACTCCCCTGCTTGATTTCATCAAGGTACAAATCTTGTAGCTGCTTCACAAACAGTTAATTGATTGTGATTAGTGGTAAGTTGTAATTTTATCATCATCTGAAGATGCATAGAAACCTGGCTAACTTCAGGTTTTCTTGTGGTTTGGCAGGATGCCCCTGCACATTTAAAACTTTCTTTGCCCTTAAATCACATATGCATCAAAAACATACACAGTCAAAATCATCAGTCAAGAGACCTGTGCAAAGCGACCTGAGAACCTGCCAGGTTGAGGGGTGTAAAATCACCTAAATCACCTAATACATCCAGCTTCTGTGAACATCTTAAATAGATAGAAATAGATAGAAAAAAGTTCTATGCCCCTTTCCTAATTGTAGAAAATACTTTTGTGTGAAGTCATCATTCTCATCCCACCAAAGTAGGAAACATAAGGATTAATTTGAGAAGCCTGTCAGCGTTGACACTGATGTTTCCAGTCATAGGCCTGATGTTGAAGTGGGCAGTGAAGGCTGTGAGAATGTGGAATTTGATGATAGTGTCTTATCTGATGATGGTGATCAGGATACATTTCTCACTAACTTGGCGCTGTTTTATTTGCGGATGCAAGCCAAACTGCTTTTACCAGCCACTACTATCCAGACTATAATTGAGGAGTTCCATGAGGTGTTTAACAACGGTATGACACGTGTTGGCCAAAGTTAACGATGAATTAACAAAGTTAAAAATGCCATAAAATGAAATGTGTGAAGTCATAAGTGGACTAAATAAGGAAAATCTGAGTTGTACTATGAGGGAGTATTTAGGTCTGATAAAACACGCAAGACATACTTCAAGAGGAAATTCAACAATGTTGCACCTACACAGATTTATATTGTTTATAGTTTTATATTGGAACAGATTCAACTGGGAAGGATTGCTTTTTCCAGTATGCTCTGGTAAAGGAGACATTAAAGGCACTTTTGAGCCATACACCATAGGATCCACATTTGCTTAAAGATGTAAGAGATGGGAAGAATTTCAAAGAAAAACTACTTTTTAGGCAGTCTGTGTCCTCAGTCTCAATCATCTTGTACCAAGAGTCTGTCAAAGTCGTCAATCCCCTTGGGTCAGGGAGAAAAAAAAACTACACAAAAAAATCACAAACTACTGGGTACTTCTGCCTCTGAAATCGCTCAGTATTTTGGGCAGGGTAAAGAGTTTACTCCTTATGAGGGATCTGAGAGACATTGAGGAATCTGGGGTTGTGCTAGACAATGGTAGAACAATACAGCGAGCAGTGATCTCAATAGTGGGTCACACAGCATTGGTGGCTTCACAGAGAATTTTAGTAGGAGTCAACATTTCTGCCACTACTGTCTTATAGACAGAATACTTTCCAAAAAGCTCCCATAGAGTTGGGCCCACCAAGGACAAAGCAGAGTGTGTGGAGGAGCTTTCCATGAACCGGGCGATAGCTGATGGCATTAAATTTAATAGTCTTAAACATTTTCACGTTTGTGACCCAGGCCATGCTTGGGCCATGACCTTTTTGAAGGTGTTGTCTCAAAAGATCTATCTCTCTACATCAAACATCTTGTTACTTTGGGGAAGCTCTTCAGCTATGTTCAGCTGAATAGAAACATTGCAAGCTTTAAGTACATAGGCAGTGATGGTAACAGTAAACCATTTGAAGTAAGGGCAGACAGTGAAAAGCTGGGAAGAAATGCAGCTAAGAATTGGTGTTTGCTTTGCTACTTATTGGCGATAGCACAAAGAATCCCCTTGAGGGTAAGGTTTGGCAATCATAGTGCCTACAGCTATGAGATAGTTCTGCACCACCAATCCATGTTCACCAAGTAGCATACCTGAAAGTTCTCATTGAAGAATATGTCCAATCAAGAGCTGCTATATGTCCAGGTGCACCACTGAAACCAAAACACCATCACCATCATACCTGACCTACCTGACTTCTCTACCATACTGACTGTCCTTTTCAGCTGCTAATATGTCTTCAATATAGAGTATCAGGAAGAGGCAGCCACTACAATAGTTCATCCAGAGGTAAGCACATTGTGAGGTCATTTATTAGTGTACATTTATTTACAGAAGAAGAGTCATAAGACTTTGAAGGTATACTCCACTGGCTGAGGATTTTTTTCCCGTGATCACTAACCAAGCCCCCTCTCAGAATATTCTCAGTTTTCATACTATTTCTTTTTTCTGAGAAATTGGTAGCAGGTTTTAGGTTTAAAATAACAAAAAAAATGCACTTCAAGGATCCAGGTCAGCTGTAGGAGTGGCAAGAAGGTCCAGAGAAAGATCCCAGCCCTGAATCCCCATGCTGCATCCTTTATCAGGGCAAAACTATTAGAGGCTATTAGGGTGGTCTCTGACTTTTGCACAGTACTGTGTGTATGTATGTACATGTGCGATTACTGGAATCTACAACCACTTTTGAGAGAATATTTTTCTTATTTGACCTCCAATTCATATGGGAATCAAGCTATTGAAATTTCAATGCGTTTAAAAATTTGAAAATTTTCTCAAATATTGAAACCAGTGGTTGTAAATTATTCCCGCCCCCTAATATAGTGCCCCTGGCCGTGGGCCTAAATCAACAAAACTGTTGTTCATGTTCAAAAATATTGATCAAGTTGTCTTGGGTTGAGTTGTGAATTATTTTTTGGGTGAATTTCCCCTTTAGGTTTATACAGAAATTTACTAAATTAAAAAGAGAATGGAAAACACTAGTAGGGCAAAATATTTAAAAGATAGAGAATCTCTTTGTGGAAGAGATGAGTCAAAAAAGGCTGGAGGGGGAAAAAAAAAAGAGTTGGCCTTTTAATGAGCCTATGGTATCCACAGGGCAATGCTCTCTGGCCACAGATCGATAGTGAAGGAAATGGGTCTGACAAGGCTGACTCACTGAGGTTAAGACAATCACAGCAGTTTTTAATCTGCAGGCCAGAGCTCACTGATCTATACAATAAAACAGGGACCTGTCTGATCCTTTGCAGTTCCTTGTAACTTGGATTATCGGTTTTGCTTGTTCTTCTCTCTACTTTTTCTATTGTTTTTATATACTCTGCTTCTCTTATCGGCTTGTGTGTACAAGTCCCATTTCTGCTGTATAACTGCTGCACCACTGCTAGACTGTTAGCGGAATTATTTGAAATGACATGGGATAATGGGGTTTAGCTTGCTGTTTTTCTAACCTGTTACTGTACAGATATAGTCTTTGTAGTCTAACTTTTTTACTCCAGGCTCGTTGTACGGCCTCTGTACTTTTGCTCTCTTTGTTTGGAAAATTCAAATTCAGAAAGCACAACAAATGGTCTGGCAAAAAGTTGATGCAATAACAGGGGTTTTGTGTTACAGTATGCCTATTCAGTATAAACATTCGATTAACGTTTGAGAGAGAACAGGCTCCAGGCACTACTGAAGTGCTAATGGAGGACAGGTGCAAGACAGATGCTTATGACATCTATGACTGCTATCATTAATGCCCCTTTAGTATGGCTCTGCATGTAGATATCCATTTCCCATGAAACTTAAGGGCATGCCCTTGACCCAAGCAATTCACGTTCATAAAGTTCATAAATGTGAAATTAAAAATGAGCGGGCAATAACCGACCCTGATAATTAGGAGCACCATTTTTTGCATTTCACCCTATTCATATTTCTTCATTAAATTCAAATTCTTTAAATTCAGGAAACAAATGCTGAAACAAACACTAATATTACACTTTCAAATGGCACTATGTGATGTTGTAGCGTTGGTTGATACTTTTACTTTCATTAACCCATTTACTTTAGTTTGTTTATTTCATGAGGGGGGAGTGTGTGTGTGTGTGTGTGTGTATATCCCTAGCTAGCAGTACAGACCCCCCTCGATACTACAGTACGACACAGTACAATCCCATAAATACAGCCACACAGTACTATACTATGCTACTCACAAGGTCGCACAACCCAGCGGCGCTTACCTTGACGGGCTCCCCAACTAGCATACTTCCTTCTTATCCACAACCACTCACTTGCTCTTTCTGCTGCTTGTGACATATTCCTAACCGCAGGTTTCAAGCTCCTCTGCAAATGCCCAACTCGCTTAGTAATGTGAAAATGGACTTTGCCACGAAACCTCGACAGCTAACTTCTACCGGCCGTACCCAAGCCCT
Source organism: Monocentris japonica (assembly GCA_900323365.1). NCBI lineage: Eukaryota > Metazoa > Chordata > Actinopteri > Trachichthyiformes > Monocentridae > Monocentris > Monocentris japonica. The sequence goes on along the minus strand of OOFE01012454.1, from coordinate 18,369 downwards.
TCAACCTCGCTGTTCTGCCTCCGCTGCCATCTCTGCATATCTCGCCTTCTTCCACTCGTTTGCCTCGTCAACTCGGTCTTCCCAGGGGACTAGCTTCTGCACCTCAGACCACAGTAGCATATCCGGCCATAGGCTCGTGCTAACTATTTCTGCCGGCACAGTTAACTGCTCAAACAAGTCTACCTTTATTTTCCAGTCTCCGCCCACTCCTAGCTGTCCTGGCTCGCGTGTACGCTCCCTCGATTTAACTTTTTCCCCCTCACATACAAATCCAATCTGTTTACCTTCCTTACTAACAGCTAAAGAATTTACTTCTAGCTGTTTTTTCCTCAACTGCAGCTGCCAAACATTTCAACACCTGATTGTGACGCCAAGTGTATCACCCTTGGGAAAGACTAACTTTACACCCTGACAGTATATACCTAAGCGTACATACACTGGAACACAACGGGCAGGCAGCATCCTCACCCATCCACTGACTAAGATTTTGGGGAGATGGCAGCACATCATAAGTAGCCCCTATAATGAATCTAATTCTGCTTGCCTCCATGCTCCACAACTCTCTCCACTTCAAACTTCTCTATACTCTCCCAATTAACCCACTGTCCTTGTTTTGCCTGCGACACTGCCTTAGTACATCTTACTACCTCTTCCTGATGATGTACTTCCTCAACTACCAGTTTCCTTTTTTCTACTACTGTTGCCTTACTCCACGCAGGTTTCCCTGCACACAGCCCTAAGCCCCCACGCCCATGCTGCACCTGGCCTACGATGTTCCTATGTCTGAGTGTACAAGTGTGCAAGTATATAGTGTGCATTTATACGTATTCATTCTTTGTATTTTTGTCTGCTCATGCATTTTTTATAATCTAGTAGGCGTCCATGACAATTTTTGCCTTGGAGCAATAAAATATACCTTATCGAATCTTATCTTAACCCTTCACTTCACTTCATCTTTACTGTACTTTTTTTGTGTGTGTGTGTGTGTGCGCGCGCGTGTGTGGCCTTCCCTGTTATCCATTCCTGAGACACACTAGAGACACCTAAATTCCCTTCCCTAACTGGCAGCCTTGTTAATTAAAAGAAAATGTACAATTGCAATCACTGTTCCACAGTGATATGCACAAAGCGTTAACTAATTTCCTATCTACGATTTGCACCAATAAATTCACTCCCTGTTTGATACAAGAAAACACTGTTTGTTTCAAATTCACCACGCTTAAGATTTGAGAGAAGCGGTCATAAATTTCTCTATATTGCACTTATTAAAACAATACAGAAAATTATTTAAGAGCAATGTTCATCATTCAATCATTTATCAATTATTGCTATCACTTAATTAAAATAGCAAGTCAAACTCATCAACTCAAGCATTTCCCCAAGCAGTCAGAGTGACTTCGGGTCTGAATCTGGATTTAAGACCCTGTTATTCTATTTGTCTTTCGACTGTTTGATTCTTTCTTTTTTGTGTTGTGAAGTAAAATCAAGTGAGCCCCTTGGAGACATTTTTATCTCACCAGTACAAATTTGTTTTGTTTTTTTCCAATTCTTTCTGTGTTTTTGCACTGGATTTCATCACTGTATTTTTTTATTCTTTTACTTCAGTTCACTTCATGTTTTATCACCTGAACTAATTTGAACAAAACTAAACTTTGGAATGGAATTTTTCTTCGTGCCAACCCACAAAATCCCGAGGCTAGTTCAATTCAGAGCTGTCCCCGGTTCTAATTGGATCCACGGATGGCCATTAAGGTTTTAATTTGAAAACGTTTTCACATTCTGGACACTTAAATGTCTCTTCTTTCTTCTGATTTTTACATGACAAATCTCTATTTTTCTGCTCATTTCTCCTTCTCTCTCTCAAGGTTATCTTGCATCTTGTGATGCTGAAGGGTAAAGCAGAAGGACTTTTTCAGTTGCATGAGTGGCACCTCAGTGTCATTCTTATGTAAGAAACATATCATCGACTGAGTCGAATGCATTTCCTCTCTCTCCTCCAGCTCCGGGGTGTTGTGCCCAGCAGGAGAGAGGGTTCAAAACGAGAGAGAAAAAGAAGAGAAGGTGAAAAGAGTGTGTCCCAGGGCAGCAGAATATTGTGTATTGTCATCTGCCTGTCCTGGTTTGACTGGCTTAAAAAACAAGTTCTTATCAAAGAGGAACCAGACAGATGGCAACGACAACTGGCGGACGGACACACAGACTGACAGAGAAGAATTTAAAGAAAGAAAAAAGAAAGAGAGAAAGAGAAAATGAGAATGAAGGAAATGAACAGAGTCAGACAGACAGCCAGGCAGACAGAGTGTAAGCCAGGGGTATGGGGCTCAGAGATAAAAACCCACTGGACATGGCTGTTTGCACGGCTAGGAGTCTCTCTCTCTCTCTCTCAGCCTCCCTCTTCCTGTTGGTATCGCTCTCACTCTCTGCTCCAATCTGTCTTTCTTTCCCCTCTCACTGCCTACCTCTACCCTCTCTCTCTCTCGATGCCTCCCTATCTCGCTCCCCCTCTGTCTCCTCTAAGCCCCTGTAGCTACACGCTTGCTTGCGCAGACCATCTGGGAGAAAAGGGATTGTTTTTGCAGAAGGACCCAAGGTGCCAGCTTCCAAGACTGACTGATCTGGGGGCTTTGGAAAGCCCTACTCCCCCTGCTTCAAACACAATCAACAGAATGGATGAATGTGCACCATTGTACTGTACCTCGAGGGGGGTGAGTGATAGCAAGAGACGGAGAGAGGGTTTGAGAAAGAGAAAATGAGAGGGTTAGGCAGAGCAAAGCAGAGGTGTTTAGCTCTTTAGTGACAGGGACAGAAAAACAGAGCAGCACAATGAAGAAATAAGAGAAGCTTATCTTCTTGAATTCAAAATGATATGTAGTCATTTTGAAAACCTTTCCTCAAAAGAAAAACTACAATAGGAGGGACAATAATAATGACATGAAAAACATGCATATGGTATGTCTTTCCATAAAATCACATTGGCAGGGCTGTGATCTCAATGTGCTTATAAGCTGTGATTTGTTGTTGTTGCTTTGGCAATAAGTACTTTTGTATCTCATGCCAATAGAGTATCACTGAACTGAACTGAACCGAGAGAGAGAGGGACAGAGAGGGAGGGAGGGAAGGGGCGAGACAGGGTGAAAGAGTTAAACAGAGCCTTAAAGCAGACATAAATAGATAAAGAGTAACCGTGAGACTGTGTCTGAGTGAGTGAGTATGGTGGTTGCATAGTATCATATTTATCCTTTGCATGAATTATTGCAAACCAAATACAGTTTTTTGCATTTTGAATGATAATCTTCAGGCAGTAGACCATAGTATGTCTACGCAAAACCATTCAATACACAGAATGTCACTGCAGCTATTGTCTCTATTGACTCTACACTAGGGACAGCGTGAGAGGGGGTTTTAGAGAAGATCGCGTCACATTTTGTTCTCAATACATTTTATCTGCACATCCCCACCATGAAATGATATACAATTAAAGAGTTTTTGTTTCAAAAACAGATTTGAATTTGAAAACACTGGTCCGTACAAAAGGAGAAAAATTAACACATTGAAGAATTGCTGGTAAATTAAATTCTTGGTTGAAGATTCTTGTACTTTTACAAGCCCGGATTCTCTATTTTTCAGATACATACAATGATGAACCTCAGCTTATTATTTTACTTTTTTCTCCAAAATGGATGTATGAATGTTTTGGAAACCAAGTCTTCAAACAAGCCTTGCAAGGGAGATCATTGATGGCAGATCATTACAAGACTTAACAGGAATAGCAACTGATTGCTGCTGTTAACTGAAAGAGGCATATCTGTGCTGCCTCATCCTGCTACCACTGGCACACACCTGGAACTCATTTTGAAGGGGGGTTGTGCGGAGATAATGATACATGATTTTTAGAGATGGGGTGTTTTCAGAGGAGCTTGGAAATTTGAATGAGGTGATTAGCTCACTGGAGGAGTCGTGCAATTTTAATACATCACCCTCTCACGGACTGTGTCAGAGAGACTCAGCCCCTCTGTCTAATGCATGGAGTAAGGCTGCCCCCTGCTGTCTTTTTTTTTATAATAATGCCACGGTACCTGAACAGGTATGGAACAGAACTGTTTGAAGTCACACAGAAATGACATGAGGAATTTGCTTTCGTAATTTGCCTTTGTTTCAGTTGAAACAGGATGTTGGGGTGGGACGTAACACGGGGAAGGATCAATCAGAAATGTAAACCAATGGGATATAGGACAAGGAAGACAGTTCACTTAATGGGAGGGGTGGGTTTGTTCAAAAATCCATGATGATATTATTTGTTGTGATTTTTATGTATGCCTACTCAGGGGCATAGCTAGGATTTCAGAACAACCTGGGCTCATCTCAGAGGCAGGTAGAGAACCATAGGTGGGGAGTCCAGTGACATTCTCCCCGTGGAGAACATTTTTAAAACTTCAACAGCAAAACGCATCAATCTGGTGCACTTTGACGTGAACATGGTCTAAATGAAGCAGAATACTAAACACAGTGAACAGCAGTATGGACAGGCCTACAATAATATATTGGAGTGTGCGGTCTGTCTTATCTGTTGCTGTCTCTCTCTTCTCTCCTCCCATCTGATTCTTCTCTTGCCTCCTCTTATTTCTCTCCTCCCCTCATCTTCTTGTCTCTATCCTCTTCTCACTTTTTTCACTTCAGGTTGTGCAAAATAAGATAATGAAACCTTAAAGGGTATATATAATATGTATTCACCACTTCCCTGCTGTGGCTGTCTGTTGTCTTCTCCTTTTGCTGTCTCTCTTCAATGTCCTCATTGCTCTCATCTTGTCTCTCTCGTTGCTTGTTGTGAGATACACATCTTTGAAGCAGCATGTACTCCTTCCCAGCCTAGGATGAATTCTGCCAGCGCTTCCCCTATGTCTTATTGCTTTCAACTTCCCAGAGAAGAAATGTGTTAAATATATAGAGGTACAAAATCAAAATCTCATTTTTAAACACATTTTATGAAATTTAAGGGAAACAAAGGCTCAAATTGTAAATAATACAGACATTTCATGTGGAGGGAAATAGTTTTTTATGCATTTAATGTTCAGCAGCCCAAACAAATAGAGCTGAATGGGATGGTGATCCTGAAAAAAGACCTTACCTCCTTAACTAACCAACTAGCTGGCAGACTGGAGACACAAGAAACTTTTTGTTTACAATAATCCGTAATTACATTGACATCTAGCAAAGACGTTGTGCTTTGCTAGATGTCAAGCATTTGAAAAGCATTTTCAAATTGTCGAGCTTGTAGGTATGTAGGTATCTAACATGAAGCTAACAGCCAAGTCAACTGTCAGTAAGCTAACATTAAGTTAGCAGTCCAGTGTCCATCTGGCTACTGGCGGTCGTCAGTTCGATAGCACACAGCTGGCACAGTTTTGCTGTCTTTCATATTTAGATAATTAATCATTCTTTTGACCAAACCTAGCACATATCCTACCGTTCTTCTTTTGAAAATAACGAAGACCCCTAAATCTTGTTCTCTCTTTGCCTGCCATTGTTTATTTTCAGACTAATGTTACCTCGTCTTCTGAGCTAAAGGACTGACCAATTAAAATCATGCAACTTATTCCTTTAGTTCTACTAACATTAGATGATAGTGATTGGCAGAGCCCCCCACCAAAATACACTCAGACATACCAAGCGTAGACAAGCGAGCTTGATTTGGGTCCTGGTATGTGACGTTATCTCTGTGCACCCAAAACTGCATTATATAGCTGGCTCAGGTAAAGTAACCGGCCAGCTCTGACTTGTGAATCTGACTCGGGAGTCGCACAGGGCAGAACTCTGTAGACACATGGTGCGAGGCGGCAGATGTTTTAAACTATGTAGAACTTGACTTGCATGTACTTCCTGATCAAAATATACGCGGATACAATCTTAAAACATTCGAGACTTGAATCCCTAAAGAAAGCCCCAGACGACGCCACTGCACCTACTGGTACACCACCTTGAGGTAACCACTAAAGATACACTTGTCTCCTCCAAGCTACTTCCTGTTAGTGAAGGAGGGGTGGAAAGGAGGAGGAGGAGTGAAAGAGTTTTGGGGTGCACTCGCTGTTTCCCGCTGTAAAAATAATACATTAATACAACAACAGTTTTTGGTATTAATTGGATGGATATATGTGTATATTACAATATGGAAAAATAACTAAGAAGGTGATAAGTCCACTTTCATTTCATCTCAAAGTAGTAATGAATGAAATAGTACTGAAAACAGTCACTAGTAGTCACTATATAGGTGTCGATCATTATCCAGTCACAGGTAAGATGTGTTGTGATTGTGCTGCTGGCCCTTTAAGAATCTAGTGTTGTCTTGGTTACTGCCAGGAAGTAAGGCGCACAGCATCATTAGCATGCAAACCGTGCAACTTCAATCTTTTTATTCTTAAAACCATTTCCCTCCTCCACTTACAGAAGCCGAGGTTTCTCTCCATAAAGGCAAGGCAAGTAATGAACCTGTGCAGCACGTTATTGTTTGCTATGGGCGCTAGGTAATAAAATGATGTTGACTCCACTAGTAGCCAGTTTGCTAACGTCAGGTTCTGCAGTGTTAGCTTCCGTGCTATACAAACGTATCCTGAGCACGACTCTTCTCATACAATATAGACATCCGATTGCAGCATCAAAACATACACATACTGTACAGTACAAGTTGTCAGTGTTACTGGCAAGTCACAGCCTAGATGCGGCCTGCTGTCTGGGTCAAACAGTCGTGAAATGTCTCTGTCCATGGTGCTAGTAGTGTGGCGAGAAGGCATCTAGTATCTAGTATTTGCCAGTGCTGAACAAATAGTAAGCATTCCAATCACACGTTTTATACTTTTGTGCAATACACTTTTAATTTGCTTGTTTATCTTTAGAGTTTGCTAAGTTGTTATAAGACTGACCCATTTGCAATCGAAGCCCCCTTATAGCAAATGGCACCTCCTATGGCACATAAGTGGTACAACTGGTAGACTGACTACATTTTGTGAATAGTGAGGAGCTACTCTTCAGTTCGGCATACAGATGATCAACCAAACAGCACTTTATTCCAGTTAAACCTCAACTTTTAGGATTGGTTCACACTGCTCGCTGCCACCCACCATGGTGTATATGGATGGAAGAAGATTGTGGGACTAACCAAAGTTGAAATTCCTCTGGAATAAAATGCTCCTTGCTGTACAAGATATATGGCTCCCAACGATTCTGAAAAGGACTGGCAGATTTTTGTAATCGAGTTCAGCATAACATTCTCTCAAAAGAGCTGCACTTTAGCAGGGCTATACTTTGGGATGCTATTATCCCTGCTGTTATACCTATGTTCACGTAATTGTACCTTTTTTCTCGAATCTAGGTCTCTTATGTTGAGATGTTTAGCAAGTCAGCTCAACCTGATTGGAGGTATTAGCTATGACAGCAGAAGCTGGTCAAATGTTCTAATTTCTTACCTTTATTAAAATCAGAATCAAGCAGCCCAACAAACTGCAAGGAGTCTGTTCTCGAAGGAATACAACAGACCCATTTAATAACAGCTAAATGAATGTATAACTCTCTTTCCCCACTAGAATCAAGATGAGTGGGAGTGGCGACAGCATCAAGCCTGTGACTTGCACCATCAAACCTCCAGTCAACCTGCAGATTGGAGACACCAAAACAGACATACCTCGTTCTGGTGTCTCTGTTGTAGACATCACCCTCCCCTTTGGAAAGACTATCAATGTGAGTCAGTGCTTATGTTAGAAAGCTATTCAGTATATACACAATCGTAACCATACCAACCATAAGCTTTCACTGCTTAAAATCTGTTTAATATGTACGCACAGGGTGGAGCATTAACACCAGCCACCGGTCAAATGCTGGTAAATGTTGGCTGCGGTTTGCTCCTTCGCTATTCTAACCAAATTGGTAGGTAACCAACCATCATTCCAAAAGTATAATTGGCTGGTAAAACTGTTAAAATGGCTGATGAATTATATGATGTACTAGCAGCTGTGGTCAGAGGATGAAAAAGTTATTCTCCTGCCCTGCATACAGAGTCTTAACAATAACTGCTGACCTTTACTACCTAGCATGCAGCATGTGACAAATATCGACATGCCAAATGGGAATATAACCACATTTAAACCATACTGAACCTCAAATAGTGATGTCATCACGTCTGTGATTGGTTAATGTTGCCGTTACTCACAGCATTATAGGTCGTTTTATTTGAAGTATTTATTCATTCTTTAAATTTCTTACGTGGTAAGTTATTTATTTACTTATTTACTCACTCACTTACTAAGGTACTGAGCTACCTAATAGTAATACATTAATTAATAGTTTAACTATTTTCTGGTTCGCGTTTTTACAATGTCGACAAATGTTTAAATCAATACAGGCCCACATGCTGGCAATAATGATGGTTGACAGTACTTTGCCTCCTTTACCATTTTCAAATTCAGTATATTGAAACAGCCCAGTGATCAGTAGGTACTACACAACATAGTGACACTTCAGACAGAGCACCTTTCTTTGTTAGGCAGCAGAACTGCATCAAGATTTAACTTAGTGCATCATATCCTAAACTATTGATCCGTTTCCAATATGGAGCTGTCATGGAGCTGTTTCTGGTGTGTCCCCACCTCACAAGAGTATGTTTTTAACAAGCCTTGGCTCCAGGGCATCCTCAAGAGGCAAAGGTGAATTAGTTTTAAAGGTAAGTTTTGTGGCTCATGAGCTTCGTTGCATGTCTTCCTCCTCCTGTCTCTCCCATCTGTTTCATCAAGCAGAAATACCTGAAGCCACTGTCCCATGGTGAGTCAGTCTTTTAAATCATTTGGTCATTGACCTACTTTTCAGCATTTAGTGCTAATTAAAAGTAATTTGACGAGAGTGGCTGCTCATTAGCTCAAAAGACTGGAGCCCCAAAGGATTCTGCCTCGGGCAAATGTATGCATGAAAGAATTATCTCTACCAAGCATGTTGATGGTATCTTTAGGTTTAATTGTTAATACTGTGATTTGGCAGACTCAGTGTAAATAAAACTATGGGTTTTTGGCCTGTTTCTTTTGGGTACCCACATGACTCAACGAGGCTGATTCCCTGGGCAAGACTATTTTTTAACTTTCATTTAACCTGGCAGGTCACTAGGGAGCTAAATTCTTGTTCACGAGGACAGACTTATAAATAAGAAATAAGTTCATCAAATTCGGTCCAGCAATGAAAAAGTTTAAGCAAGCCATGATTCCTGTCCTTATATAGGTTATTCATCCATGGGTTATTCTTCACCGTGAAGATAAGTCAATTCACTATGCATTTGCCTCCCCACTGGAGTCTGCATTCAATTAGTTTGAATGTAGCAATGTAGTAGCTCATAGTACTGACATTGTTTCTCCAAAATGCAGTGCATCCAAACTGAGGATACTACTGATATCAGTACTAAATATTAGTTTTCCTAAACAATATAGGCTCAGACAATTAGTTTGGAGCACAAAACAGATGGAGAACATTTTTATCAGAGATATAATATCCTACTTTGTGTGAAAAAGTCAGGTCAAGATGTTTGCCAATATTGATTTTGGTGCATCGCTAGTCCAAACAGCATTTCCACCCTTATCGTTCATGTTGTTTATAATCCGTCATTATTGTTGTTTTCCAGATTGAGGACATTACCTTTAAGAACTATTACACGGCGTTTGTGACTGTGCGGTTGTTGAGGAGGAACGCAGGGCAGGAGGCCCCCGCTAAGTGGTGCACCGCTCTGAGAGACCTGGCTCTGATGGACAACCCACACACTGAGGGAGGCTCACAGGACTACTTCTCTATACA
>OOFE01012453.1:17369-33563 GCA_900323365.1 Monocentris japonica | reverse complement strand
CACACAGCATCGAAGGGTCACCAGCAGTGTCTCTCACTGATGAAGGCATTCATCAGAGCTGTCTCTTCTTCATGAACTACATGTATTCTGGCCTAAATTAGCTATAGTAGCTATGGGCATCGAAGTTTTGACATTACCACACTAGCGTGTCTTTGCATTTGGATCCTATTTTGACACCCTGTAACATGACTCAATCCTGGGGCTGAGTCATCTTGGGTGGCCATGTTAAAACTACATTTCTTAGCATACATAGTGAAATCCATGGAGCATCCCTAAACAAATCATTTAATGTATATCCATCATCAGCTTGAGAGGAAGCGTATAGATAAATGGACAAGTTACAGACTAAACAATCACATGTACTGTCACAACATTCACATCCACAGCCTAGGATTGGTGGTACAGAGTCAACACTACTGCCTGCCATTACACCCACCTCTCATTTTAGTACCGATTCATCAAAGCCATTCAAGAAAATGAAACAGACAGATCTAGGTACGATGTCTTTACTGTCGTGGGTCAGTTTGGACCTATGGCTTCCACCAGCTCAAAGCGGTTCACTCCCAGTGTTTCTCATCAATACCTTACCATGTGTAAGCATTTAGCTAGGTGACCAATGAGGTACCTCAAGGTAGCAGCCTCTATGTGCTTACTGGCATACATTATTAGCAATTTTGCCTCTCAGAGAAATGATCCCAAAAGAGCCATCAGTCAAGTTGCCTGGGTAAATTGTTACATGCGTGTTTGTTCATGTTATTGTGTGTGCCAAATTCCTTTATTCTCTCCTGACTAGAAGAGAGCCTGCAAGTGAATAGGGATGCCAATACTAGATGCCCTTCATTCATAGCTTATCTCCCACAAAGTAAGTACCAGAGCACCAAAACTAAACTGGAAAAGCTCCCGAGGGCAAGGTTCAACCATAAAATCTACAGAGGGGGAAAGTTTGGGTTTCCAAAGGGGATTAAAAGAGATTTCGATGTCATCAGGAATTCTTTCAGGGGGTTAATAAAGGTTGCTTTTACACAGAAATATAGAGCACGGTTCCAAACATGCCACAAATGAATCACAGTGCTCTGGCCTCTACTGCACAGATATTGGCTGAGGGATGGTGTGGAGGAGTGTAGAAAGGGAGTTAAGAAGAAGGGCATGCTACAGAGGTGATACAATTGAAAGTCTACAGACCTTTGCGTCCACTGATATCTGCCTCTGTGAATGAGAAATTTAGCCACAATCAAAACAAGACCGATTGAAGGGTCTTTTCAGGGTCCTGCCCAAGCCAATGACGCCAGGAGTAACTAAGACAGTATAAGATAGATGTATGGCACATAGCTGAGAGAATATTCTGAAGGAGCCTTTGGGAGTGTTAAAATAGGAAGCTGAGACCAATGACTTAATGTGTTAAAATAGATATATTTAGATATGAGTATTTAAACTGGCTTATTTTTTTCATCTAGTATATCCTACATATATTTTTGATTTGGCATAGCAAATGTCAATACTGTATACTGCAATTCATGAAAATAATTACAATATCTTTAATACAGAATAAAATGATTGTGTGTGTGCCGTGTGGTAAGCAGTGATGTTGATGAGATGTAGTGATGTGGCAGCTCAGCCATCAGTGACAATAACAGTACCTTGCTATAAATGTCAATGAGTGTCTGTGTGCGTCTGTCCACTCACCCTGCTCATGGTCTCCCTCTCCCTGAGGGATACCTACGTAGACCATGACGTTGACGGCATCAGACACATCCAGATGGAGGTTAGTGGTGCCCACCTTCCTGTCCTCTGACGAGGTGAGGCCTGAGGGAAGCAAAGGAGGGAAGGGAGGGGGGCAGGGAGAGAGAGAGAGAGATCAGAGACTTATAACTAGGTGAGTGAGTGAGGAGGAAATATTTCTACAATCATTTTTCTCACCATAGGCATTGTACATCTTAGGCCCCAGGTCAGGACGCACAAAAAAGTTGGGCAAACGGGCGGCCAGGTTTAGACGGCCATCTCTCTTTGTGTACTCTGGCAAGGGGAGGTTTTCCATCAGATCATCAAACCTGGGACATAAAAACATGATCAGGTCATGTGATGGCTTTTCAATAATAGAGCCAGATGTTGAAGCACAATGCTTGGTGGGGTGGGATGCAATGGGTAGCTGGGTTGGTGAGCAAGTGGCACCAGACATAACAAGTCTCTGGGGTGCCTCACCGTGTGGGCATCATGTCCCTGAAGTCTTCTCCTGGAGGCCAATCCTTCAGTTTCAACACCATGGGCTGGCCTTCATTATCCTGCAGTCGCTCTGCACTCACAGGTAAACACACACATCAGCCACTACTTGAACAGCATGGGAAAGAAACAACTACAGAAATGAATGCAGAGGCACAAGAACAACACAAAGAAAAAATAAGCGCATGAAAGAGCAATAGTTTGGTTACTCACTGGAGATGACCTGGAAGCCGTCCCAGAAGTCTCGCACCTTCACGTCAGAGATGATGGCACAGTTTCTACAGTTAACTAGGTCTACATCCTGGTCTCCAAACTCCGCACTGAAGGCATCAGGCCGCCACAAGTTACCTTTCAGGCGTTTATGTATCCCTGACACCAACACAGGCTGGATACAATGGAGTAAGAGATTAGACAGATGAAAGAGCAATAGAATTCAGAGCAGTGAAAATTTTGACTGCCAACGGCCATCTTCCTTTTCCTGTCATATTCCAACATGTTTCTGTTGCAGATGCTCACTTGTGTATAACTACAAGTTATACACAATGTAGTTCTCTTACTTGTCCCTGCTTCCAACACTCTCTGAAGATCTTCCAGTTGTTGCCGTTGCTAGGATCCTGTAGGCAAAGGAGTCGCCCGTCACAGAGCCAGGAATGGGAAGTGTGTGGGTCCAGAACACTGAGACCCATTACTCCATCCCTGCGGCCCCCTAACACACCAAGCTCGCCACCCTCAGAGCCCCCAGTGCGACGGCCCTCTGCCTTCTTGGTCTCCACCACTGAGGCAATGATGTGATCCAGGAAGTTAGGAAGGCTGCCCTTCAGCTTGTCACCCTGACAGGCAAAAGAGGACTTTTGGATTACAGAACTATGTACTCTGGGACGCTACATCCTAGTTTTAGTAAAGATGGGTACACTTGAACCCCTTATCATAATGATATATACAATAGAAAGATGTTTTTAGGTATACGTACGCCAGATGAGGTAAAGACGGAAGGGAAGGGTACCCCACTCTCTCCGGGACCCTGGGGGAGCCTGCCAGGGCCTGAGTTGAGCAGGTCGCGGAGACTGGAACCCTCAGGTTTGGGTTGGGCCATACTGGAGCCCAGCAGCAGGCTGTTAAAGAGCTTAGGGCTGGAAGCGGAAGGCCTTGACAGGGAACTGAGTGAGTCCAGTCCGAAGGGTGGCCGACTGTCTCGACTCATCATGGAGCGGAGCGAACCAGATTCTGGAAGGAGGTGGCAAGAAGACAATGACATTGGCTTTTGCTAGAGATTATACAGATTAGTCGACTATTCTTTCCAAATTACCTTTTGTGTCATCCTTGGCTTTTTGCGTGGCCAGGTCTGCCAGCCAGTGCAGGGCAGAGCTGTTACCCTCTCCTGAGGAGCGTGACTCCTTGGCAGAGGTCTGACTGAGGTTACTGGGGGCACTTGTACCACTGGCGGAGTTACTGGTACTCCCCACAGTCTCACCACCCCCACCTTCTGATGACGTTGCTGTTTGTGTAGGTTCTGTTTTGATTGCTGGTGATTCTCCTTCTGGTTTGGGAGTGGTGCTGATACCAGAGGCTGCTGCTCCGAGGCCACTACCACTGCTTGTTGTGGACTGCTGAGTAAAACATAACCAGACATTAGAACCTACAAATCAAACACACTTTCCAAAGCAAGAAATGCTGGTGTAAGAAAAAGGATAAAGCATAACAGTACCTGTGAAATCCCATTGGGGGCACTGGGGCGCACTAGAGGCTTGGTGTGTCGACTGGTACAGGGGCAATTGGCCTTAATACCCCACTTACCCCTCGCTGAGTGCACCATGTCCCCTATGTTATATAGGGCTTAAGGAGAGAGGTACATTCATTGATCAGAACTCAGAATTAACTGTAGCTAAGACTGCATTTAATATTTAGTCTGTATACACTCAGAAGAGTTTACCTGCCCCAGGTATAATCTGTGTTGGCATGAGATTCTGTGGCTCGTGAGGTTGGCCTTTGGCACACTTCAACCAAGAGAAGACCTCATCCTCTGGACCCTCATCTACATCTGAAGGAGAGAACATATTGGTGTGGTTTTATTGAAATATACAAAATAATATGAAAAATCTGCCTTGACATAGCCTTAGAAAAAAGTGGTATTTGGTGGTATTATTATAAACGTAGAACCAGGACTGGGTGAGACTTATGGCTAGAGCTCCATTGTGTGTCTGAGTTGAGAAGAAACAACCACAGGCAGGAATTTATACTCAAAAAATGTTGTATTAGGCAAAAAAATGCCTTCAATTTCCACTGTGTTTGAGCTTCTGTAACTCTGCTTCAGTAATACTTATTACTTACTAATTCTGACACTTGGTGAACAAACTACAAGGGCTTACCTTTCAGGAGAGATCATGATTATGCATGCAGTCAAAGGGTTTCAAGAGCAGTAACCATTTTATTGTCATGTCATTTTAGGCCTTGTGTTCAGAAATGAGGGGTGAATAACAACAGCCTAGTAAATTCGAGTACAAATCACACACACAATACTGTTAAGTAAACTAAACTCTAGAGTTACCCAAATGTCACCACAGAGACTCACCCTCCCGAGGCCTGTTCCTGCGGAGCCTGTAGCAGTCCAGACACACTCCAAAGCCACACTTGCGACACACCCAGTGGATGTTGAACAGAGTGGTCTCACACACGTCACACATCTCCCTGACGCCTCGCACAGCACGTTTCCATGCCACTTTCTCTGAAGGACAAGCAAGAAGAGAGCACTATATGTAGTATATACACTACTGATGAATAGCACTAGGTTGACTACCTGATTTTTTTGAGGCAGAATCTAGGACAAAGGCACAAGAAAAGTTAAACAGTCTCGAAAGCATGAAAAATTTCCATTAGATCAAAAATTAAGTGAGATCAAGTTAGTGTTTCTTGCTGATGTGTGGGGGTGGGAGTCATGTTTGTTCAGGTTAACTCCTGGGCCCATTCAGGATCAGTTTGCTTTTGAGGCAGGCTGAGTAATAAGGTCAGATGATGAATTTTCAATGTATTTACATTTATTAGCTGTGGGGGACAGTTTCCCTGCAGTGGGAGATGGCTTACTGAATGTTAAGAAAATACTGGCTCATTTATCTTTACACTTACGGTGAGGTTCCACCATCATCATGGCCTCCTTCTCAGACATGACCAACTGGCAGAACTGGTCTCCCACATTGGCCAGGATGTACTTGGATGTATCCAGGTCCAGGCCCTCTTGGACCGCTGGTGCAGGCAGCCACAGCCCCATGGCCATGGCATCGCTCTGCTGGGGGCTAAGGAAGCCCTCTACGCGCAGCACACCTTTACGGGTGAATGCTAGCCTGGCCATGGGCAGAAAAAGTTAGGTCAGTAGCCTTTTTTATTTTACTTTAATTTAACTGAAACTCAAAAGGATGCAAATTCAGTGATTGCATATGATATGGCCTTTCCTCTATGATACACACACACAGTGGCACAACGGCATATAAATGCAAACCTGCGGAAGTGGAAGAAACGACAGGCCACATTGGGGTCATCGTCATCATCAGTGTCTTCATCCCGGTATTTACGGTAACGTTCCAAACGGCATTCCCGGCACTTGTGCAAATGAGGGGCCACGTTGATGCAGGAGCCATCCTGGAGGAAGGACTCGCCAGACTGCTTCAGACGACGCACCTTAGTCTGGTCTTTTAACACTGACTGGCCAACTGGAGGACAAACACCATAGTGTTATCTCCACTGTTGTGCGTGCACATGTCATCATAGAAGATTATGAGCTTGTCAAGAGTGTTCAAGGCTTACCTTTGAAGGGTTTGTTGCGTGGACGGCTCTTGGCAGCACCTGGGACTTTAGTCTTCTGCAGCATGGCCCCATCCTTGGCAGTGCACGGAAGCCCTCCTGGGATCTGCCCATCCTCTGGGTCCTCCTCATTCTCACTCAGGTCAGACAGGTCACTGTTGGTGCTGGAATCAGAGTCACGCTTGGATGCCTGGCACCTTTCCTCCAGGGTAAACTTCTGGGTTTGGTTTTGGTCAAAGGACACAGGGACCTCTTCTGTTTCACCAGGGCCAGTGCTTCCAAACAGGGGAAAGCCTGAGGTGGATGTAGGCCTCTCCCCTCCGTCTTGCTCCTCCTTGAGCTTAGTCCCTTCATTCTGTGATCTATGAGATAAGGCAGGGGTTGGAGACGAGGAGGTGCTGGGGGAAGCAGCTGCTGAAAGGGCTGCAAAAGGGGAAGACAGGATCCCTTTAGGCGGCTCTGCCATAGTAAACAGATTTGCCTTGCTGTCCGAGGCAGGGCCCAGGGTCTCTGGCTCAGCACCAGAGAGGCCAGCAAAGGATGTGTGAGGGGTTTTGTCCCCATATGCCAGGAAGGGATTTGATGGCTCTTTGGAGGCCTGGAGGAACAGGTTCTGGTGGCTGTCTGAAGCCTTGGAGCCAGAGAGCAGCCCTAAGCCTCCTGCAGAAGCTCCATTACTGCCACTCCTCTTAGTAGCTCCTTGGGCTCCTGAGGCCGCAGCCAGACCACCCACACTCAGGCCAGAGCCTCTCAAACCTCCAGGCCCACTCATGCCTGTGAAGGATGATGAAGGTTTGTCTCCTCCAAAAGGCTTGTTGAGCACACCGTTGCCTGTTGGATGGGTCTCAGGCACTTTGGCCTGCTCTTTGTGTGGTACCGACCCAAAAAGCCCAGCTGAGGCTGGGGCCACCACAGGCTTTTTCAGCCCCTCAGTGGGGGTAGCAGGCTTGAACAGACTTGGGGGCTCCTTACTCAGGCTCTCTGACACTGCAGTGAAGTAGTTGGTGTCCTTAGTCTGGGTCTGACCAGCAACTGGACTCAAGTTGGGGCTAGGGTTCTGGGTCATGCACTGGAAAAACAAGTTCTGGTCTTGCTGGGATTGGGTCTCATTTTTGGCCCCTCCAAAGCCAAAGCCAAAAGGCCTGGAGGTGTCCTGGGAGGCTGTGGTGGTGGTGGTGGTGGTGGTGGTAGGGGCGCCATTGGTCTGGGAACTAACATCCCCAAATACTGGAGCAGCAGCGGGCATGGTCTGGGGCACACGGAAACCTAGCGTCTTCGCGCCCTGAGACACAAAGCAGAGTGTATGCAATCACAGTAAAATGATGTGAGTATCAAGGTCAACACAATAATGTCTTGAAAAAGCCTCCTATTGTGGTATTGACAGCATTGATTGTATTGTCTTACCTCAGTCTGGTTTCCCCAGGTGGGGGCTTTAGGGCTGAAACCCACAGAGGCAGAAAGTGCCACACTGGGGCCACTGCCATGAGAAGACGAAGAGATGGTGACAGGCCCCGGGGACACAAGAGCAGCTGTTCTAGGGTAGGCTGACTGGGAGGGCTCCTCCCTCTCTGGCTGGGGTGCTGGGGAGACTTTGGGGGCAGGGGCTCCAGGGACCAGGTTTGGCATCTGGCCTAGTGAGGGGAAAGATGTGTTGGAGAAGGGAGAAGGGGCCGGTTTGAGGGGAGGTGGGGTGGGGGTATGAGTGACGGCAGTGGTGGAGTCCGCTGCCCCTTGTGTGGAGAGCGAGCGTCCATTTTCCTTGACGTGGGCAGGGTAACGAGTAGGAAGAGCATTTGATTGGTCCATTTGGAGTGAGGGATTGGTGTTGGGGGATGATACTCTGCCCTGAGGAAAGGCCCCTTCTGAAGAGTTTCCGTTTTTGGTGGTGCTGCTGACTCTCTCTCCTCCTCCAGCCTCTCCTCCCCACATCACCATCCCTTCCACTGAGGCTTTGTTGGAATCACCAGAGTTTTGTCCATCAGCCCCCGCCTCTCCTGCACCTTTGAAACGTTTCAAGTTCATGTCATCCTCACCCTCAGAGGCAGTCCTACGCCTGCGCCCACTGTCGCCTTTCGCTGTTTCACTCTCCTTCCTGCGTCGCCCATTCTTACCAAGCTGAGAGAAGAAAAAAATATCAGAGGAAGTAATGGAATTACATTCTAGAACAGGACTAGGTGACCCTGGCCGTTCTGTTGAATGGTGAAATTAAACCACGCCTCCAGGCAAGCGCGCTTAAAAATGTTTAACATCAGGACAATGGAAATAATTTAAACATCAAATTAATGTATGGTGCTGGGCCAACAGCTCAGCCCCAAAAGTCAATCTATAACTAAAATCATTACACCCATAAATGATCAGATTCATAATAGGAGCGCACCAATCGATCTGGCACAATCATAAATCAGCCAATAATAAACCGAAAAGGTTTAAAAAAGCAAAAAGGTGCAGGAGCTCTGTATTTAGAACATCAGGGTTTAAAAAAAAAAAAAAAAAAAAAAAAAAACAGGGTTCCTGCACCTTTTTGCTAATCAAATTCCATGACTATTCCGCAACATATAGTGACCAATATTTGTCAAGGTCTAAATGTAACATTTTTTACATTGAATATCTGATCTGAATGTCCCAGGTCTTATTTCTGGCTACAACTATCACTTAGAATCAATACTATGAAGAAATTTCTGATTTTGGTTTTTAGTCCTCAAAAGTAATTGGATCAACAAGCAGCCAAGCTTGACATTAAATATTTCACTGGTTGGAAAAAAACATTATCAACAAATTTCCATTTCCAAAACTATATGCACATATTCCATTTTCCCTAACTTTTCCAGGCCTGGAAAATAATTTTTTTTTTATTTCATTAGGCTACTTATGAAGGTTTCAAATCTCACAGCCTACTATCGTAAATTGGAACCAGTTTAATATATTTGAGAGAAGGCAGAGCCTATCCTGCTGCAATGAAAAACTTTTGATGTGCTACCAAAAGGTGAGTATGCACCTCAGTCATCAAGCACACTAATATGTAAAATCTTTCAACAATCTAAAACATAAGCGGTAAACAGGTCAGGTTTTGGTGTCTCAAAGAACAAGGGCTTATTTCTAGAGTCACCGCCCAACAATCACATAGGGAGAAATCCATTGTTGAAATGGAAGAGACACCAATTTCTCCACCAACAGTATCCTCAATAGTCCACAATGCAGCGCAGTGACAAGAGACGTTACATTTTGCAACCCTTTTTCTCCTCTGTCAACCTCCTAGTGATAATTCCGAATAGGAAATATGGGAACTTTTTGAAGGCTCTGATATCTCCCGCCTGACGGTACAAATAACTGAAGGGTGTCAAACATGGCTGCCGTGAATCTACCAAAGTCCACAGTCTGAGATAATTGGATACATTGACACTAGCATGTTCTGCACAATCGTCTCTGTTTATGACTAACTAGAAATACCTGCTGCAGTTAATTTGGTGACTTGTTAAAAGAGTTTTGCTATCAGTTTTGCTAGCAATAGCCAAGGGCTTCCCAGCAAGTTAAACACGTGAACACTTCCAGGTAATGGGAAATCTTTCCATCTTTTGATTTGTCCCACATGACGTGAATTCAGCAGCAACACGTTCACGCTCGTTCTGGGGGTTGTCAAAAGGCATTCTGGGAAATGTAGGAAATCAGTAACTGACGTAGAAGTAGACAAAGCAGGTTGAGGGAAAGTGGGTACAATAAACTTAATGACAAAATAACTCCTGGAATGTTTTGAACATCACGGATTGATAATATATAACAGTGTAAGAGTATATGAGGGTGGAATTTTCCTTTAAACACAGTGATATACTGGAATTTAACTATTTGTACTATTTAACTATAAATGATGTGCCTTTGTTCGTAGAAAGTCTGGGTAAAATGCATCATTTCTATTGGCAATCAGATCGGTGATCAGCCAATCACAAAAAAAAACAGCAATTGGATCGGCCCCAGAAAACCTGAGCAGTGTATCCCCATTTCATAATAATGACGCCTTACCTCCTCTTCTGTCAGCACCACATGTATCACACGAGGATCTACCACCTGATTTTCATCTCCCTATAAAAAAGGTGGGAGAAACAAAACTGTATATTTGTTATCAGTTCTAAGTAAATCAGCTCTTAAAGTGGCATTCATCTACACCATAACCAGAATAAATTCAGGCAAAATTTGAGTGTTAAGTTACCCTGTCCATGGTGATTTCCATGATGTGTGAGACAGGATCATGCTGAGAGACAAGTCCTAGGGCCCAGCACTCCTCAAACTCTGGCTGGTACACCCGAACCCTGCGCCCCTGAATGGTGTAGGAACCTGAGGACAGTAGCAGCAAAAAAACATGAGTGGGAGATGGCAGATGGAAGTGAAACACAGATATTATAGAAAGGATAGGATGCTAAGTCTAGGCTCCACAGGAAAAGAAAAGACTTGGTTTATGAGTAGGAGCATACGAGAGAGAAGGGTGTGGGGGAGTAGTGCTTCCCACAGGCTGGCAAATTGCTTTGGTGGTGGTGCAGGAGGAGATTATTGGTATTTCATTTAGCAAGCCCAGTATTTCATTTTTTCAGGCACTAAAGTCTGTCACTCCGGTTTTATGATAACGACTAACTTGATACTGCAACATTAGCTGACTCGTTCAGTTCCAAGATTATTGGCAGCCTTGCATTTTATGCAGATAATGTACACTATCTAAACAACTTTCAGTCTTCACACATTCATCTATTGATTTACAACATCACATGATCAAACAATAAGAATACAAATAGAAAAAACATTGTAGCAGACTCGCGACAAGAGACACGGGCAAGGAGTGGAGATTCAACGGGCCGATGCTTTATTTGCATCACTTTCAGCAGTGGGGTCTTCCGTGGCCTCTGACCGTAAAAACCTTCTTGGTTCAATAATTGGCGTATAGTACGAGCTGAAACCATTACCCCAGACCTCTCCAGGTCAGCCTTAAGATCTCTGGATGCCATGCGATGCCATGTTTTGTTTTTTTCCAATGGCTCACACCAACCTTTAACGACATCTGAGATCTTTTGTCAGCTCTTTTGCCTTCATCACTTTCACATTACAGACAACCAGGGAAGCAGAACAGACTGTTTTATCACTTTAAAATGGATAATTGGTTAATTTACACCATGTGGGCGCCTGCAACCTGTCACAGGTGAGTTGAATTACACCGTAAATAATACATTTCCTCCAGCACAATTGATTTGAATTGTTCTAAAGGGTGCCAATAATCATGGCAATTTTTCAATTTTGAAACCACAAAAGATTTGTATTGTTATTGTTTGATCATGTGCTGTTGTAAATCGATTGTACATTATCTGCATAAAATGCAAAGGTGCCAATAATCTTGGCCAGAACTGTAAATTCCCATCTGATCACTGCTACTTTGGGTTGCTTCCTCAGCATATTGTGTAGGCTACTTTTCAGATTTTGTCTCTCTATTCAGATACAGCGCGGCTGCATCAATGTAGTTCACAAACATACTTTCAGTGCTTGACAGCATTAAATGTTGTTTTGTGAGAACTATTGTGACAAAAAGGCCAGGTTTGAACGGCAGCTATGGGTATCCCAGCACCTGAACTTAATTTACCTGGGCTGGCCACCCAAATATTAACATTATATTGGAAACACTGGGGAGGAGAGCTAAGAGTAGAGACTATAGGAGAGTAGCAAAGGAGTCAGGGAAAGGACAGAGCAAGACAACATTGTTAGGAAAATAATTAGATGGAGGGAGAGGCTCACCCTTCCTGAAGATCTCCTGCAGCTCAAAGTCACTGCACCAGCTGGAGATGGCAGTGTGCAGGGAGGGCTGCTCCAACAGCAAAGAGTGTCTTATGTCTTTTTCCACCTGCACGGGGACACAAACCAGACAGTCATGAAATAGTGCTGTGTCATTACTTTAGCACTAACACGTGAACAAAAACAGGAGTAGAGCTTCACATTATGAAGTTAGGTTGAAAAGGAAGAACAGCACTGTAGCATTAATTGGCAGGCTTACACACCTCAAACCTCTGTACAGATTTGTTGTCAGGGAGGAACTCAAAAGTCCTGTTTCCAAAAAACTCCACTGGAACCAGAGATCCCAATCCCACTCTGTCGACAAGGGAGCGGAAGACCTGAGGAGGAAGAGAATACTATGTTATGGTATGATGCTATAACCCTGTAGAAAGGCACATTACATTTATATCTGTTCTAACAGATAAGTGGCAGCAGGATTGGTTTTATAATTATAATGCTCCTGTCATCTCACAGGAAAACAACATTTATTTTCAATTGCAGAGTTAGGAACAGATTACTGGATTTTTTTGTTATGTCAACTAAGTGATCCAGACTTTCCCCAGCACTTGGATTACAATTCCAGATGCTGGATTCAAGTCAAGGTTTCAAGCCCAGGGGAGTAAGAGACACGAGTGTCCCTCCTCTTTATTCTCCCTGACAAAACTACACTTGACCCCCATTTATACCTTGTGGACCAATCAGAGGTGGCATGGCAAGTTATGTCAACTGTCTGGCTAATGCAGGAGGTCAGGATTTGTTGCTTAACCATAAGGTCCAAACCTGATAAGGCATACTCAATCAACCACACTTAAAACTAAAGCTAGCGAAGAGCACCATGCTCGCCAAAGAGAATTAAGCTGTGCTGGTGACTCAATGAGGTATAAGGATTGTGACGTGCTCACCATTTAAGTGTGGCAATCCACCTTCAACAATTAGATCGTTTCAAGTCATGGCTTGTTTTTATGCATGATCTGGGGAGCCCTGCTGACAGCCACTGTCCAAGTGAACACTCACCAGAGCAGGCCAGGCAGTGGCTGATCCCGAGGCTCCTGCAGTCCCAGTGCTGTCACTTCGGTTGGCCCAGACGATGGAGTCTTCCACTAACACGGCTCTCACCCCCTCCCCATAGACCTGCACCCATGAACACCGCTGCACAGCATTCTCAAATTCCACAAACACCTGCAGTAGGAGAAACAGAGGGAACCAATTACTAGTCGCAGGCATAAGGAGAGGTGATTTTAAGTGTACGAGATGTACAAGTACAAGATAAGTACAAGATGTCTATACAATACAAAACATGGTAGACTGCAACCTCAAGCCAGCTGCATAACCATCTCCTCTTCGTAATTTATGTTCATTGAATGCAGTAGGTTCACCTTTTCATGAAGTGACAAGGTCTGCATGGTGACACATTGTGGAGGCATATTTATGTTTTCTTTTATTCAAAATCCACATATTCCTTACTCACCACTGCATCTATCAATGAATAACATTTTCTACTTGTTTATGTTAAGATAGCAAAGAAGGATATGACTAACAAACCCTCCCCCTCCATTGCAGCACAAATAAATGATCAAAGAAGGAGATATCAAAACTTTAAGGGATGGCCACACTGTATTGCGTCTCTCTTGGGCTGTTCATTTCCATGCTACCAAGTATACAACTAAACAGACATGCTGAGAAGCAGCTGACTTAAGATCTCTCCTCTCATCCTAAGTACATGGGTCATTCTGGGATGTGGGGTTTAAGAGTTGGGGGCATTTTCTGATTTGTGATATTCAGTGTTCCTCTTTTCCTCCTCTTCCATCATCTTCCTTGATAGTTGCTTCAGTCATTGTCACCGTAGGGACCAGTGTGGTCAATGTCATTGTGCTGCTCCTACTATCAGGATAGCTTGGATGAAAATGGTGATGTAGAAGGTGAGGACAACAAAGTTGATGGTGGATCTTGTTTTGATCTCCTCTTTTAAATGTATGTATGGCCAGTTGTGACCATAATTCTGGTAGTCGTGTTTAGTCCAGGACAATGGTAACTATGATGATGATGTGTGTTGACAGTGATGATGGCAGTCACGTTGGTGGAGAAGGGGGTAATGATTATTATGATGATGGAGAAGAAGGTAATGACATTTCTAATATATTTCCTGTTGTTTCTGTATGTTTTTCTGCTTGTTATATATATATATATGTTTTGCTGTGCTTCCTGACCAGTTTTGCTTTTTATCTATCAGACAAATCTTTGTATGAAGTACTATGACTAACATCAGTTAATTTCTGTAGTAGCTTGGCTTAGCTTGCAGCTTTGAGCCCAAATAGGTGAACTAGTTTAGGGAATATTAGAGGATATTACAAATAAGTAAAGGCATGCTGCAAATGCAGAACTCATTCTTCTCATTTTATATCAGCCTTGAAGGTGGAGAGCATGCTAGATTGTAGCAAACCCTGAGCCTTTACATCACAGTATAGAGGTTATCTAACGTTAGTCAGTTATATATTTTTTTCTTTTTTGCCCTGCTGAGGAAAAATGAAACATTAGGCCCTGTGCTGGCAGGGCAAGTGTTGGGACAGCACACTTGATTCAGCAGAGCACCAGGATCTGACTGACTGACAGACTAACAGTCAGCTTTTCTGTGTATCAGCAGTGATCCCCCTGGCTAGTTCCCAGTAGGGGCTGCCTGTCAATCATTAATTTAATGAGAACAATTGAAAAGTGCTCACCAAGGACCAGTTGTATGCAAGTTAAAAAACATTTTAAGAAATAAATAAAAAATAATATAAGAGTCAAGAGTGCAAACTGACTGGATGAGTGGCTTAAGTTCAATTTGAGCATTCTTTGTACAACAACCTTAAGATACAGGCTGAAGGAACTAGCAGCACAAGAGCCATCTGCTCTTGTGCTGCTAGTTCCTTGATGATAAAAGGATAGCTATGTCATACATACCCAAGTGGTAGTTAGAGAATATATACTAAGCTACTTTGCAAATGCTAGAAAAACTTTTCTTCCCCAGGAGCTGATTTTGAGAAGACTTGCTAGAGTGTTAAATAATTTGGATCCACTAGATATGTCAATCCGTGCTGTATTTTCAACCGTTATTACAACAGATTCCTTGAGGTTCACTGCTTGCAACCGCAATCAACACTGCAGCTGTTTCTTTATATATGTTGAAATAACTCAAACAGGCTAAAAACTGGTGACCACCAGTATGCGTGGAGGAACAACAAAGGGGTTATCTTAACATCGCATGACATTAGCCAAATTCTCAGAAGAAAAACTCTTCTCAAGTTAACGGTTCATAGTTTGAAGTTGTGTCACAAATGAAACTCTTATGAACAAAACGTAACATTAAACAGACTAGTCAGTTCACTTAAGTGTTTGTTTGATGGCAAACCTTTTATAAGCCACGAAATACCATAACAATCTGAGTGCAATAGTCAGTGAAAAGCATTCCTGGTTTCACCCTTGCCTGAACTTGTAAGGCCTTGAACTAAGCTAGCTAACGTAGGGGACTGACTAATGCCAGCCACTCCTGTAGGTTAAAGATGATTGATTCGTCGTTAAATTAAAAGCGACTATGTCGTCAAACTTTAATACACTCCAACGCATCCATGCTATGCCACTGCTTGCTACAACGTTAACACTGACATTGCTGCAGTTGCATGTTACGCATGAATTTGGTAAAAGGCTAACAAAGCAAAGGCCAGAAAATCCCCGAGCTAACGTTTAGCTTCGCCTAACCGCCTGCGACTTCTAGCTAGCTAACATATTTATGGGATAACGTTACCTGGCAATAAATGCAACAAACATTAACGATACAAAACGCGCAGAACGAGGTGGCCTTGTCTATTAATAGTTAGCAGACATCTTGGGCGTTAAATTGGTAGTCTTTAAGTTCAATAATACGACATCATTCTCATGTAAACACTGACCGTCAGCCCCGCAGCTACTGTGGTTGTTGTTGACGCCTCTCCTCCGCTAACCTCTGGAGCTGCCAGGCCGATGACGCTGACTGCCCGTACGGTGCCCCGAAGCCAGTCACGGGCCCAGACGGCCTGCTCCGGCTCAGATCCAGTCGCGGTCCTGCCGTCATTGAGGAGCAAAAGTAGACGCTTCCCTATCAACTCGAGAGAGTCCCCCATGTTTTGCGGGCTAGCTAGCTAGCTCTAGGGAGCCACCATGAACAGAGCAACTTCGTCGCTTGGGATGGGAACTCAAATATGTTAGAAGACAGGCAAGCAAGCGGGCCACCAAATAGCAGCTGCAATTTTCTAACAAATGCACAAGAGACTCCCTATCGTCAGGCACACCCCAGGATACTCAGCGGCGGACCGAGTCACACCAGGAATCCAAAGAGTAGAGATGTTATTGTCCTCAATGCTAACGCCA
>OOFE01012453.1:0-13364 GCA_900323365.1 Monocentris japonica | reverse complement strand
AGACAGCTGGTGTCCAGAGAGGTGGAGAGAAAGGAGAAATGTGGTTTGCATACATGGTTCCCAGTGAAAAGATACAATATGAACACTATGAAAAACAATAAAACCACAGTCCAACTACGATCTATCTATCTATCTATCTATCTATCTATCTATCCGTCTATCTGTCTATCCAGCCATCTATCTATCTATCTATCTATCTGTCTATCTATCTATCCATCCATCTATCCATCTATCGTTATTGTCCCACCAGGGTAATATTCTGCAGTACTGCCCCTTGCCTGTTGAAAGCATCTGGAATAAATGAAGCCCAAAGAGTGAGACAGTTTTAATGTAGTATATCATCGTTCACACACAGTAGTCTACTGCATTTGTAGTACTGGCTTCATAAGCAAGACAAGAATTTCATGAGAACGAAGAGACGAACAATTGTACACACACAGCACAAGAATTACACACATGCATATACACAGTTGGTGCTGGGATTTATAAATTGTTACTTATAAATGCGGGGGTTGCATTGCATGCATGCACCCACTCAGTTTCCTGTGCAGGGTTAGACTGTGCTCCCTTCTCCTATGTGATGGATGTTTCCTGAGAGCTGGTGACCTCATACAGGAAGTGGCCCGGGGGTCAGCGCACGCCGAGGTGGCAGACGCCCAGAAAACAGCACATTTAAAGACCCAGCACTGCCTCCCCCAGGCGGCCCAGTATTTGTGGACCTGGGCTGAGCTGCTAAGGCTTAGGATGGAATGGGTGGACTTGGAAGTCCTTGGATGGCTGGGAAAGGGTGGGCTGGAGTTGGATAGGCTGGGGAGAGGAGTTGGATGAAGGGGTGCTGGAAAACAGTACATCAAAACAGTACATCAGGGTGGAACAGACCACTGGGGACAGGAGGCAGGTAGTGTCAGCGTGACACATTTAACACGTAACGTTGTCCCATTTTCTCTAGTTCTACTAATCTTGTGAAATGCTGCGGCTTTAAGTATAATGCCAGTTGGGCCCTGCATGGTACTCAGTTGTTTCGTGTTATCTGTCTGTTTTGAATTACACACTTAACAGCAATAGCAGTGGGTTTATGAATATGGAGATAGGAATCATATGTGTTTGGGATTTTTGGGGCATTGCGTATGCATGTTTTTGGCTTGTGGGAAAGAGAAAAGGATGTGAAAAGGATGTGTGTGAGTGTGAGAGAGAGAGAGAGACAGACCGAAAAACAAAGTGAGATTAAGCTGTCAACAAATAAGCATCATTCGGCCTGTCATTGTCACGTTCCAAAACAAACTCACCAGATCGTCATACCCTGGTTTTTCTGCCTCACTGCCCACTGATCTAAAAACAGATGTGTAAATGCCACCATAGACATCACGTATCTACACGGCAAGCTGTTAAGCTGCTGTCCATGACCAGTACTTACAGAAGATGCCCTCCATCGGGGTTGTTTATGATTTGAAGCGCCCTCAGGTTCAGGCAGTGGAATAACCAATAAACAAATGTAGGTCACCAGACATTCAGGCAGGCACACTCCTATTTCTAAAAACTCCAGTAACTGCCCACCCTTCCTTTTCACCTCCAGCTCTTTCCCTCATTTCCCCTCTCCTACGTATCTGCTAGGGCGAAGAAGAAAACAAAGAAATACAATAGGCAAACTTAACTTCCAGTTCAAACTCCATTTCTGGAGTTTCCATAACAACTTTCCAACGTGCCATGCCTCATTCCCACCTCCAGCCCCCAGTCCTTTAAACCGTAACCCCAAAATTAGCCCAAGCCTGAGCCATAATCTGACCTCTGCTCCCAGCCTAGACTTGAGAGTTGCGGTCCAGTAGTAGCCTTACCCCTAGCCTCAGACCAACCCCGGTCCACATTCATTAGACCATAGCACATAATAGACTCCATGCCACAGCCATTGCTATAGCACAGGCCTTGGTTCTGGATACAGTCTTAACTCCAGCCTCAACCATGCCCCAGTCTCTGCCACTGCCCCTAGGACCATTACTAAGCTGCAGCCTGGGCCCCTCTCCTGAGCACAGAGTAGGACAGGCTGTAGACAGAGTGCAGACCATGCAGGACGGATGTGGGCGTTTGTGGCTGCAGGGCTTCAGAGCTCGGGCTAAACATAGGCTGATTGGATAGTGGAAAGAAGTGGTGAAATGTTTGGTCAGGGCGGATGAACTACACTATGGGGAGCTGCGGAGAAGGCCGGGTCACCAGTTGACTGGATAGAAGGAGTCAGTGTGTGAGTCGTGCCTACCAGTGAGCTACGGGGCTGCATGAGCAACTCCGTGGAACTGTGCCCGATGCCATTAGGGATGCCAGCCGTTCGGTACATGGTGCCAACCGCACGTCTCTTTCTGGCCTCCTTGGCTCCCTTCACCAGCTCCACTGTCACCCCGAGTTCAGCAAAGCTCTGCACCCCTGCACTGGCTGGTGCACCCTCCTCCCACAGCCGAAACTGTCCATTATGGGTGACCGCTAAATGGGAGAGAAGAAACACAAGAGAGAGGAGAAGACAGTTACTGGAGTACCAGAGAAAAGACAAGATGCTTATTCACTAGAGTGCATATCAGTCTCAATAAAGTACCACAGAACCTCAGCCAGGTGGTGAGATCATTTCCACCATGGAGCCAGTATGTATTTCTATGCCTGAGCCCAACTTCCTGTATTTAAACAGATGATTATGAAGGAATTGTCCACATGTATGTCTTTGGAGTTATTGCATGGTTATGGCTACATCCTTTCTCAATCTACCACTGATAAAACCGCAACACAGGCTGGAGCTGCCAGGGGATGTCAGGATCTACAAGTCAGCAGTGGACAAAAAAATACTTATTTTGATTCTCTTTCTTAAGCCTCGGTCCAACTCTTCTGTTTGTTTCACATTCTCATATTTAGTTTTGGTTATCTATAAAATCTGTCAGGAATCAAGAGACTGATTTAGGTAAAACTGTTTGTACCACAATTCCTGGAGCTCCATATTGAAACCCACAGAGCCACTGGCCTGGGACCAGTGGTTTTAAGGGCAGAGTAAGGTTAGCCAGCAACACACTGACAAATGCTCTGATGGTTCTGCCTTACATCACCTTTTAGAGCTACGTACAGACACACACACACTCAAGCATGCTTTCATATTCAAACACATCGGACACATGTATTCAAGCACACACATAGACACACACACGCTGCACAGAGCCACACACACAATGTGCCCAGCACACTTCACACACTATCTTGTTTCTCCCCAAACTGCCATTACTTATGTGCTTAATTGCATTTCCATCCTAACAGGTTTCCCACAAGCATCAAGACCCTGAAATTCGATAACACATCACGTTTTAGCCCCACCAAGAAATGAAAGCCCACTTCCCGCCCCTTCTAAATTGCTCATGTTTTTTCTTTGGCCATGACAAACTCCATTCCCCCTTCCATCTGGCTCAGTCCTTGGTCCCTTGCCCCCTGGTCTCCACAACAAAGCCATTACAAAACCACCTCAGGCCCCCAAACCCCTCGAAAGGCTATGTTTTTCTTGTGCTGTGACAAACTCCATTTTCCAGCATCCCCTTTGTCTCCTCTGGTCCCTTACCAGCACACTGTCAGCTCGCTGAGGCCCCTGGTCCTTGTGCTTTTCTTCTCTTGTGACCATTCCCTGTCCCCCCTGTCCACCGGTACCCGGTCCCTGGGACATTAAAAGCCATTAGGGGTGTGCCAGAATCCCCAGGGCCTGTCTCTATATGGAGTAAGTAGGCCATCATCCTCTGGCAGGACGTCACGGCACGGCTGGGGGAACTGGAAGCCAGACAAAGCCGCGGCCGCCACAGACGGTGATGCACAAGAGTAGTCTAACACACGCACACACACACATGTATATAAACATCTGCCATCCATCCCATCCACCGTGGCTTGGAAAAAAGGGAGAGGAGAGGGGCCTGAATCCCTCCCTTTCCCCATGGCTCTGAGGTAAGTGGTCTGACCCCACCACACCCCAACTATCATCACCCACCTCCACCAGCCTTGAAACCTCCTCTCCAGTCATTACCGCCAACACTGTGGTAAACCAGCGGAAAGTGTGGGAAAGAGTGTCAGATTGTGAGAAATAGTTAGAGAAATATTAAAGATATGGGTGGAAAGAAGTAGAGAAAGAGAGAGAGAGAGCGAGAGAGAAAACCGGTGGGGTATCTGCCCTGCTTCATCTGGTTGCATTTAGCCTGCCTGCCTCACTGCTTTGCTCATTAACATCTCTCACCCTGCGCTCTGTGTGTGTGTGTGTGTGTGTGTGTGTGTGTCGATGACGAGGCCCTCCACCTCTGACACATGATGAGGTGGGAAAGACAAGCTGACCCAGTGTCCCGCCAGGCCAGACATGTCCTTTCATCCAGCTGTGGTCATCATCCCCGTCCCTCGCTCATCTACTCTAAAACATGGAAACTGTGCATGGGAGTGAATTTTCTAATGACCCAAAGGAAGACTCAATGGGGTTCAGATAATAACCCCCCATTCCTCTCTGTCCTTTCATGTCATCAAGAGCAATTGAACAT
The DNA here is from genome assembly GCA_900323365.1 of Monocentris japonica. Lineage (NCBI taxonomy): Eukaryota > Metazoa > Chordata > Actinopteri > Trachichthyiformes > Monocentridae > Monocentris > Monocentris japonica. Next base: position 8,835 of record OOFE01012453.1, on the reverse strand, counting down.
GCAGAATTCAGAACAGAATCACATAATGCTTTGCCAATCCAAATCCAGCAGATAATCAGTTGTTTAAGGTGAAATTCGACATATGAAATGGGCTGATTTTGGAATAACCAATCTCAGTCATTCTCACCGATGAGCTTGGACCACTGGGCAGGGGGGCGGAACAGAGGATACTGCTTGGGGAAGGTCTGTGGGCTCCAGCGACCTGTAAAGACCAGGATGTAGGAGGCAGGACCCCTGGCTGTGCATTCGGTCCCATTGACTGGTCGGATAGGGTCAGCATAGGTCAGTGAGAGCTTCAGGAGTACAAGGAGTAGCTGCTGCAGCCAACCACAGGTCAGGCACTCTGATGACATCATCTGAAAGAGACGGAGAAAAGAAAAGATGGTTGTAAAAGTATTCCTCACCCAAGGCAGGAAAGTACTAGAAATGTACTACGTTTGCACATGCTGCTTAATGGTCATGACAATAATGTGTGTAAAAATGTACAGCCCCTGCTCATGAGTTTTCTCCAAACCACAGAAATCTGTGCCACATTTTAAAGTCACAAGGCCAGTGAGCAGACTTTGGTCTCCCAAACATAATCTCTGTCTTTTGGCATGAAACTCCGAGGATCTTAAGGCTAACGTTTAGGAAACCCAGCCCAGACAATGCAGGAAAATCAGTATAAGGTAGGAAATTCCATGTCTCCACCCTGATATCGCAACAGATCCATTTATATCTATGTTTAGAGACCGAGGCTTATTGAACCCATCAACCCACTAGCCTTGAAATTGAAAAATGGTCTATTCTCATGGGCTGGGCTGAAGATGTTGGTCCAGAGCCAATCTGTGGCTGAACCACATAACCGTTAACATTCATCACCGGCACAGTAATGTCTGGTACAGAAGACACCCTAAAATAAAACTACATGGACGACATCCCTAAGGATAGGTGCAAATCCTGTGTGCTCTGCTGACCTCACTGACTGACCATCCACTGACCACTGGCTGCTGACTCACGCTGCGTGACAGACAGAGACAAAGGAAGGGCGGCACATGTATAACGTATGTTCAAGTTTTGTTTCCTTCATGTAATTGTGCATGACATGCAGGGCTGAAGGTACCAAAGGAGAACAGCAGTGGATATAAAACGTGTATGTGCATCTTGTGTTTTTCCTCCTTCGCGTATGTGCACACATGTCTGGGCTGAGTCTCTGCTCTCCGACACTGTACTGTCAGCGGGTGTTAGTGGATTTTTACGACACTTCAGGAAATGAGTGTAAATCAGAGCCATGCTGCCTGTCACTTCTCTGCCCCAGTCCTCTCTGCACTCCTCCAGTCTGAACACACATCCACAATCCTCCCATCCTCCACCCAGATTCTCATCTCACCACTGCTCCCCAGCTCTGCTGTGGTGATTTACCACCCTGTTTATGGGGATGGCAGAATTAAAATAACAGAACAACAGCTTGACAACCGATTCCCAGTACAGTGTGTGACTTTGTGTGTGTTTGTGTGCACGCATGTGTGTGTGCACACGCTGCAAAAAATCTCCATCTAAGATGTCATTTAATATAGAATTGAAGATTCTTAAAACCAGCAATTTTAAAAACCAGCAAAAGAAATCTGCCAATGGGGTGACATAATTTCACTTGTTTCCAAAGCAAACCAACAGTATCTTGAAACAAGTTGAATGATATGCCTTACTTCACTGATTTCAAGAAACTTCTTGAAATAGGCAAAACTGCATTGGAAACAAGGTTAATTGTCTCACCTCCCTTTTTAGACTTTTTAAACTTGATTTCAAGAATGTTAGACTCAATAGATCAAATGGCATGTTAACTTTTTTAGTGTATGTGTGTATTACTGAGAGGGAGAGTGATGTTTCTATGGGTTACCATATACCATAACTGAGACCCCAAGCAGCTGCAGAATGCAGACAGTTAAATTTGGGCAAGTCAACCAGCACACAAACACATGCATGTGCATGCACACATCTATGCACACACACTCAACACACATAACACTCATATCTTGCTGCACATTGTCCCTGAAATCTATTTCCAGAGGTCAGATAGTGTTTCTCTTCCAATATAGCTGCAAAACTCCAACTCTGCCATTTTTCTGACCGCAGCCTTATATGTCATTGGGCACGTTATCCATTCCCTGTCTCCCCTAAACTTATATTAACCACTGCAAGGTTTAACAGCCAACCATAAAAATACCTTGAGTATGGAGACACACAGAGCCCAGCTTTGATCTCACTGCTCAGCCATCCTATCATCTCATCGGTTGCAACTCTGCTGCAGTGCAGGAGGGAGACAGGGCTCCGGGTTGGGATGGTTAACTACGCTGCTAGTCATTCCTCCAAAAAGTCATCATTTTTTGAATCAGGGGATGATAGCCTTACTTTCAACTGTGCCTTTTTGAACTTATTCAGTGGTTTTTGGAGTGAGTTACACAGGCCCTGAGTTCATGAAACCTATTTAGTTCAGCGAGGACCACAGCTGGAGCTACAAGGTTTTCACATTAGTATGTGATCTCAGCTACTACTGTCCTGTCTGCACTCCCCTGCCGGCATCGCCCACTACGTTCAGCATAGAAAAGGAGGTCAGTGCAGTCACAGGACATTAAAGCATAAACTGTTTTGTGTGCGCTGGGCACACACACACACACACACACACACACAGTCCACAGCAAGGGTTAAAATTGAATTACATACTGAAGGTTTTCTCACAAATTCTTCATGTCTAATATGAGCTCCCCAGTGGGCCAGCTAGAGGTTGTGTTGTAATCTATGTTGCTAACAAGACCATGATTCAGGGATGAGAAGATTACTCCGGTCCATACTGAGACTCAGTGGATCCTTAGACCTTCCCTTTGAACTTGTCACTGACAGTTTCATAACAGTTAAGAGACATTTCTAGCATTCCCACACTGACACACTGAACTTCATCAGTCAACACACACTAGGAGCAGCTGCATGCTGATGTCTGACAGAGGAGAAATACGTCGCCACATGGACACACGCACAGGAACACACTACTAGATTAATCAAGTCTAATCAAGTCAGGTAACAAGAACATGAATACACACACACACACACACACACACACACCACAGGCCTATTCTCACCAGTCAACATAGACACACACTTACACACGCACTTATTCTCATCAGTCGACAAATACATACAGACACACACACAGCAGTTTTCTGTCTTTCTCTCAGGCACGAGACACAATAAAACGGGGGGATGTGGCGTGGTGCCAAGCGTGGAGGCTGCAGCCCTGTGGGCACCTCCACTATGTAATTACAGCAGACTCATGCAGGGATAATACACACATTCACCTAAACTCATATGCACAGGCATGCAGGCAGGCAAACACACACGCACAGACACAGATTTGTGTGCACAGCAGGAGATAAGTTCAATTTTAACAAGGGGATGGTGGGGAGGCAATTAGTTGTTTTTCCTATGATTTTTTTGAAAATCTATTGTTAACAAGGGAGGCGTATTCAATAGAATGTGCTGACAAAGGAGACGCCATTCACTCTCATTCTCCCTCAACTTGCCCTTTTTACTCACTCTCCTAGAAGACACATTTATCTATGACGTGCACATACATGCTCTCTCTCTCTCTCACACGTGTGTACACAGAAACAGACACAAACACACACACACATATACGTCAAACATGCATCACAGAAAGAGGTCAAAAAAACACTGGCTGTTTCCAATACAGGCTGAGAGGAACCATGACAGTGTAGGCAGCAGTTGAGAGAGAGAGAGGAAAGAGAGAAATGTGCAGATCACTGGTACCTAGCTTTGCCTGAAGCATTAACCAGAGACACAGCATTGCTCTTTTACAGCGACGCAGAAAGACCAGAGAGGAAGGACAGTGGCGGTCTTCATGTTTGGTCACCACGGAAGCACGCGCATATACCGTATACGCATGAAGTTGCATGGAGCAAGGTGAAGCTGCACATGCACAAATATACACAAAAATCTATCCAGAGGCAGTTGTTCTACTTTGTGTTAGTGCCAACACACTGAGGGATGTGGGTGAGATACGTCAGGAGAACAGGATTCTCCATGAGAAAGAAACGTGAGGCACAATCCTGACAAAAAAAGAGAGACATTACTGCTGCCTGAATGGGTGCATGGTATAAAGTCACTCAGAGGTATCTTCCCAAGACCAAGACACCAACGTTCCACCAAGCAAACTCAGTGAATCTCACATAGCTCAAAAGCACGCACGTATTCAAGCACATTCACACTTGCACCCTCACATCCAGATTCCCACCCAGTGTGAATGAATGGAGCTCTCAGTGTGTGTGTGTCCTACCTGTGTTGGATCAGTCTGTCAGTGACGGAGAGGAGTTACAGCAGAATTACACTGTTGGCACCTCGGGGAGTTAAGTGCTCCACTCACTCAATGGTCTTTCCTCCTCTCTACCTCTGTTTTTCCACTGCCACGGGCTGTCTGGTACAACCTTGTGAAACCTTATCAGCCTTTAGCCCTCTATACCTCACTCTCCTCTATCTCTCTCTGTCCAAATTTCTCTCCTTTTCTTCCTCCCTCCTCCCTCTCATTGTATCCCATTGTATTACCCTCCTCTCTGTGTCTCTCTCTCCGTCTCTCCTCTTTCTCTCTCCTCCCCCTCCTCCTCTTTTCTCCCCCTACCACTCCTTGTATGGAAAGGCAGTTAACAGCCTCCCTCCTTTCCTACAGTACTGTCCTTCTCTCCCTTCTTGTATACACACACACACATTCTCACTCTCTAGACTTTCAGTGGCCGTGTAAACTCGGCAACCTCAATTCACATTGCTGTCAAGGTAATCAACACCACATTGGCCTCTTAACATACGCCACTCAGCATTGGACTCCCGCTATATTTTCTTACTTAATGTGGCTTCAACTCATACTGTCAGACTTCAGAGGTGTAGAGTTGCTGAATAATGGCATGCCAGCAAAATAGAAGGAGGAAAGAGAAACAGGGCTTACAGGCAGACATGAAACCTGGAGAACTCACCGAATGACGAGAGGAGTCTGGATAGAAGCACCGGACCATCTTTTATTTCCGCAATCAATTTACTGATTGGACATTTCAAAGTATCAAAGACTTTTTAAATGCTAGCCCTCTGCCTCGCTTCAAACAACTCTTCCGCCCTGCGGCAGATCCAGCTGTGATCTCAGCTGAAGAACCCCTTTCCCTCAGGTCAGAGAAGGAGAGACGGTGTGCGTGTGTGTGTGTGTGTGTGTGTGTGTGTGTGTGATGTGTGGTCACCAGTTCCCACAGCTGGTACACACATGGACAACCAGGGAGGTTTCTGTTACTGGCCGCCACTCACTGATCAACGTGTCAAGGCTCAGAGTAAACTCTGCGTGTGTGTGTGTGTGAAACCCTCGAAGACCTTTTTTTATTTCCTGCCTATCATGCATGGCCATTATGGAACAATCTATTTCACCCACACCCACACCTGGCCCCAATCCAAGAGGTACGTCATGATGAAATACCTTAGGCTAAGCCAGTGTTGTGGCCAATCCAGAGCAGGCCCTGCTAGCCCTTAGATCTGTGCTATCAACCCAGACAATCCTATCTGGCTAGGATTAGCCAAAGCTAAGAGACGCCTTGGCTATGGGATGAATAAGCAGCAAAGAGGTTTAAACTGACGAGGCCACGTCACTGTCGCCCAGCTACTAACCTTCCAGGAATCAGGAGAGCTGAGGAGGAGCAGATGGAGGAAAAGGGGGGAGGAGGAAGAGGAGAAGTGGAGTTAGAGATGGATGGAGCAACAGTTTGGGCTTCATGTTCTGTAGTCATAAGCAATCAAACTTTCTCTCCATCTGTCTCTTCCTTCATCCCTTTCCATCTCTCCTCCTCCCTGTAGGTCTCCCGTTGTTCCTCACTCTTTCCATCTCCTCTCCTCGTTTATCCTCCTATCCCTGTCTCTCTCTCGGCAACAGGTTTAAAATGTAGCTACCCATCTATCTGTCTGTCTGTCTGTGCAGCTGAAAGTAGGTTGCGGGAAAAACCCAGACTTCCCCTCTGCCGCCTGCTGATTAATGACAATGAGCTCTTTGTGAAACAACACACAGGCAAGAATACACAGGTGTGTGTGTGTGTGCGTGTGAGCATGCACACTATATTTGAAGTGAAAACACACTGCCGCAGACATAAACATACAGACATATAGAGATGTTCACTAAGGCCTGGTCTAGTTCTGAGTGACTCGTAGAAGCACATCCGTTGTACAGGTAACTGCACTCCGCATGCAACACACACACACACACAAAAACATGAGTCAAACTAACAACACACCTTGAACACAACCAGATCAGATACCGAGCAAACAGGTACAGGTTGCCTGGCTGACGCAAGTCTCCAAGACCGTTGGACGCTTTCTTCCCGTAAGTCAATGCTATGCTGGCCAAGTGAGAGGAAAACCACGAGCTAAGGAAGGTGCCATGCTAGCTCCAGTTTCACCCCCTTGAACCAGCAGTACACCCTTCAGAGGGGGATGAGAAAGGCTGGAACAGACAGGTGTTATGTTGTGCACTAGAAAGGAAAGGATGGGAAGGCGCACTCTTTTTGACTGTTCAAAAACATCGTGGTAGCCATTTGAGATGTTTAGCCGATTGGTTAACTGGCATTGCTGGGGAAACAGAAGATGCACAGCAATTTCTTAGAAACAAACAAAACAAAGTTGGTGAGGTAACATCTGATTCACCCAGTGGTTGGATTAATATTTAGAGCCAGAGAGGACCAAAGGTAAATATTTGTCCACTGGCCTTTGGGTTACTAGTACAATCCCTTCGACTGGGATCTCTCTGGAGACTTATACATCACACACACATGCTCTTTCTCTAAAACACACACACACACCCTGACCTTTTCCACTCCTGTCAAACTGCTCTCTTCTTTCTCTCCATTAAGGCTTGACCACTTTTTCCTGGTTGATGTCCTCAGCACAGGACCTCAGGCAAAGCTTGCATAGCCTACGACTCACTTGAAGCTGTTTTTCTCTTTTGTGACCTGCTCACTAAAACCAATAATGTTATCCAAGCAGGATGACTCATTTCACAGAGCAGCTCAAATACAGAGCTCATAACCCAGCATAGCAGGAACCAGTTCGCTGAAGGCCCATTTTACAGGACTGACTAGTGTGTTCCCAGATCTGATCAAATCCCTCGAGGACCTGAAACCCCTCCTCCCCCTGACCAATGTAAACAACCCCCCCCAATAAATATCTGGTCTGCCCAGCAGGGGGGCTGACAGGGGGAATGTATGACACTGGGAGTGGTGGACGATGCTGTGCTCTGCTCCGCTTTGTTGCACAACCTCCCAGAGTGGGAATTGGGAAGCAGTGAGCCAAGGTGTGTGTGAATCAGATCAGGCCTGTTAAAAGTGCTGCTTGCATCCTGAGCCTCCTTCACACACACACACACACACCTGCTGTTACGCAACCTGCTTGTCCCTTGCTTGGACAGAAACCGGCGTGCACAGTATGTAGCCACTGCCTTTTTGGCAATTTGTTCCCTGTATCCATGACATGTCACTGTGAAGGAGAATGAAATAACCATCAAACAAAATCAAATCGCTCTTTTGACTAGAATGTTTCGATTGGTAGAGCAAAAGCACTTTAACAACTGTAACAGGGGATATTCTTAGCACACATCCTGGTCACCCCACTTGTGGCTCGTTATAGGCCACTGTACCATTTACAGATCAAAGATATTTAACAGTGTGCATCATGGAAATCAGGGAATATGAGGGGACTCCATGCACATGTACATCCAACCCTCCTGTCAGCCTAAAGGCAGTGGGCTCCTAGGCCTCAAGTGATGTGGGCTTCAGCTTTCAGTCAGTATACTCTATTTGGAGAGCAGGCCCCTGGTTATGTGCATGTGGTAGCAATTTTGGGGATGATATTCTCCCGCCCTCCTCTACGCCCTATGGCTCTAAGACTATACAGAACCCCGCTCCCTCCTCTACACCCTCCACCTAGTCTGCCCACTCATAAAGCTGCCGCCATGCACCCCTCTTGGCACTGCTTCACCCCGCGCCCCAAATAAAAAGGGCAGACAAACAGGTTGTAAACAATTTTGTTTGCAGCAAAAGCTCTGTAAACACTACTCCTATCCTCAAGGCTGTCTGAGTGATCAGCAACACAGTCACGAATCGACTGACCGCTACGCCCTTTATCCGGAAAGACAGGCGGGCATAAACACGCACTGAAAATCTTACCCTCAAAGATATGAACAAAGACACGCCGAGGTAAAAGGTTCAATCTAAAATGTGCTGAATACACATCAGCATTGCAGGGACCAATAGTTGAAGAAAGAAAGCGAGGCAACTGAGGTGGCACTGTTAAGAAACACTGAGATATAGGCAGCTGGGTGAAAAAGACAAAAGCTGAGAAGGGAAAAAACAAGTTGCATTTTCTTTCAACAGTAAAAAACAAAAGAGAAAGCAAAGGGTTAATTTTAAAGATTTTATTAAAATACGGTGTGGAGTTTACCATCGGAAGTTACCATCACAAACATGATTGTTTCTAATAAAAAAGTAAACAAAACAAAAATAAAGCTTAAGAGCCTAGTTACAGGAGATTTTTTTTCTCTTTTTGTGGTTTTTGCAGTCTGGTGAAAGAAAAATCAATTAATTCACAATGAGAGTGAGTGGAAAAAATCATGTTCACATGTTGTAAAAATACATTTCCCAATTTTAACATTACACACAGTCACCTTCAAACATTCATTCATTCATTCCTTGTTAGATGGTTAGATGTCAGTGCCAAAGAAAGAGAAAGAAAGAAACCAAAAAAAAAAAAAAAAAAAAAAAAAAGAAATGT
>OOFE01012447.1:4047-17585 GCA_900323365.1 Monocentris japonica | reverse complement strand
CAGCCACACACACAGACACTACAATAGGCAACTTGCACATATTTCCCACTTGCACCTTATTGCACACATCTCTTGTCTTGTTATATGTTTTGTCTTTTTTTTTTTATAATTTATGTGAATTTGTTTTTTTAGATTTTATATTTTTGACTTGTTCCTTCTTATATTTTTACTTGTTTCTTCTGTTAAATGTTGCACCATCAGATCAAGGCAAATTCCTTGTACGTGTGAACTTACTTGGCAATAAACCCCCATTCTGATTCTGATTCTTCAGTATACATTGTTTTAATCTTATAAGCCATACTGTTACAACTGACTCAATGAAACAATAATTATTATTTGTGGCATCTGTTCGTATTTTGAATGGATGAACATTGCAATTGCTTCTCATTAAATTTGTTAATTGCAAACACACTGTGTTTATTGGAACCTCCATGTTATCTCATTTTAAGGCTTTAACGTATATAGCCTGAAACATCATGCTACCACTCTGTTTGTCATCCAATGTGACATGAAGCCAGAGTCTCTAGGTGCTTGGATGTCATACAGTATGAGCCACCTGGTTCAGCATCAAACCTCTCGATGGGAAGATGGCAAAACAAGGAATCTGATAATATCCATACAAATACATAAAGTAAATACCATAGCCTACCTGTTTTCTTAATGCTTCTGTATTTCTGAGGTGCCATTCCTGAGGTCACGCCAGAAATAGTAGCAGTTCCAGTGAAAGACTGTCTACAGTACTGCCAGGGGATTGCCTTGTGTGTAACGTCACAGTGGTGCAGTCACCTTCCTAATGGACACCATTTGCGTTATACTCTTATTTTCCATCTACAACAGAAGGAGAATGGAAATAGAAATATTGTGTTGATAACAGTATTATAAAAAAGTAGGCATGCTAATAAAGCAGTAGAGAAAATCCTGAACTTTCCTATTACTTACTTTCATATAGCTCACTATTCCAATGCCATGACATAGGATGGTCATTGTCTGTTATTATTTGGTGTAAATGTAATGTGTTTTCAAGCTGGAGTGAACAAAGCAAATTTCAACTACGGCTACGGTGCCCACCAACACTGCCAAGGCACTTAACCCCCAACTGCTCCAGGCGCACTGTCCGATAGCTGACGCCTGCGCTGTCCTCTGACCTGGAAAAGTGCATGTGTGTGGGGTGATGTGTGTATATCGAGTCAGAGGTATGTGAAGAAACAAATTCACTGTATGTATGTGTGTTAGTGCTGAATAAAGTTGACTTCATCAACCAGTTCTTCTTCTTCTACATACTCCGCAGCAGTGTACCATCCTCCTCATTTTACATCACTGCGCTCTCTCTCTCTCACCTTCTCTGCATGATGCTCTCAGTTGACCCATCGAACCTGGCGCGTGACCCCTATGATGTGGCCTGCTTCCTGCCGCACCAGGCCCAGTTTATAACCCAGCTCTAGTAATATGTCCCCAGGTAGAATGAAGCTATGTCAAAACTGCATTAGAGACATCATATTTGTTATAGTATGAAGTCGCCTTCGGCTTTTTTATGTTTTTCACAAAAGAAAAGAATTCTCTGAATCAATTGTTACAAGGTCATGATTCATCTCGTAGCTGCTTGATTTGGTTGATCACTTAAAATTCTTTATATTGGGATTTTCTGAAATGTCTATGGAGAAAATGAATGGGAACCTGGGACGCTAAACAAGTGGGCAGTTATGTTTCAGCTCTATTGGGCCCTTCGCTATCTAATTGCAGCCTTTGATCTCAAGCTTTCGTTGGTGATCACTTTGTGTTTTGTTTGATTTTTCAATTGTCCTGGATCAGTGTTTACTGTCACAGTCCTACCAACAGGTGCACCAACAAGGGCTGTAGGTTCCTTGTCTTCAACAGGCAGATCTTCTCAAATCTTCCTAAGGTGGGTGGCTTGCCATCAACTTTTGAGTTGTCTCTGGGGGTTCAGCATAGTCTCACACCTGACCTGTGTAAACAGGATTTAGTATATAATGTTGTACAACATATTCAATTCAGTGACTCTATTTCAATTCAGAATATCATCTCACAGTAATAAATAAATAAAGTAATACAGTACGATAACTTTCAGTATAGCATCAATAAATTGGTTAGTTAAACCAGAAACATTATCCAATCTCATACTGAGATACAGATTTTACACAGGCTTAACATGTGCAAACATTACTCAATTCTCAGTCTGAGATGCAAATGTAACTTAACCAATACATAACTATTTTTTATTATGCATGGAAAGTGCATTCTCGCAGAGTCCCAAAAGTCCGAAGTTGAAAATGGAGGGAATGCATCACTATAGCATAGGCAAAATGCACAAACATTGCGATTGCATTTGAAACATCAACTTACCGTTTCTGAGAATAAAAACAACTTTTACCAAGTTACAGGATAAAGAATATTCTTACTGGTCAGCATGGTAAACCAACTGATACCTGTAGTGCAAATGAGAGCGACACTCACCCAGAAGAGCTACGAGATTAAGCTAGCAATTGCTAGCCATTAGCACGTCAGGTTAGTTTACCAAGTCAAAGGAAAAGGGGGCCGTTATGGCTCGTCTACAGAGTGGCATGCAGGTTTCTTATGAATTACTACAACGAGTTTAACGTGTTTTGGTAACTTTTATCACATTTTAATGAGGTTATGAAGTTATTTTCATTAACTCACTCGGTAAATCCTTGTTTCCAGCTCTGCCGCTCTGGGTGTGTCTGTACAATCATGCAGGTGTACCGTGAACATTAACTCTCAACTAATCAGAAGCAGTATTGGATTAATAGACATGTGATTGGTTCACAATTACATCCCAGTTAGATCAAAAGCATTGTAAGTGGTTTGTCACCTGTTTTACTCTGGAGGTGTGACGAGGCATTCTGACCAGCCGCTGGGCCGCCAACAGCTTGCTCACTGGGTTGTTACCTCAAACTTTTCACCTCAGAAATTGTAAATCGTGTCTTCTCTTTCTTCATAAATTGAGATAAATCAATTATCTCTCATGTGCGTCTGTGCGAATGCTCAGGACAACCAAATAGTGCAGTTCAGTAGGCAAGGAAATATCAGTCACAGTGAGAGGCAAGAATTTCAAGTGGTAATTCTGAAGATGTTTTGTTTTGGCGACAACGATGCATAAGCAGTCATTGCTGTTGTTTTTGCAGTGCACTTCCCAGATATCATTTCGCAATCAAACAACAATGAAGTTTGAGTTTCTGTAAATGCCGCTCTTTTCTTTACGTGTTCAGCCATAGTGTCTATCGCTGCTCATGCTAACTACCCAGTTCTTCTGTTCCAAACAAACTGCTGTTGCTGGAAAGGTAAAACATCCTTTTTCCACGGAAAGGCCTGATCGACACCAGGTGTTTAGAATAGGAAATATAAAGGCCTTTATGAACTGGGTTTATGTGGAATCGCTGTGTCATATCAGTCGGAGATCGAGGGTAGCAAACCAGACATTTGTAAACAGGAAAATGTTGCTGATTCTTACTTTATGTACCTAAATAGCAGATGAGTTTTACACATTTTGACACTTGTTTTCTTCTGTAGTCTATATGTATGCTGTTAGCTTGTCCTTTCCCATGAGTTTGCTGTTCTAATGCTGTTTAAGTATGTGTGTCAGGAGATTTAACATTGTATTATTTGCAATGGAAACATTATTTTCCACCTGTGCACAATTTACAACTGGCAACAAAGCTTTAGTTATCCTTTTGCTTGATAAAACCAAAGTATAAGAATTGCATGAATCCTTAACTTCCTGAGAAAATGGATACTGGACGGTGTTTGAGCCTTGCTGTTCACCTCAGCTGCTAGTTCAGTGTATAAGTATCGCATACAGTTCTTGCATTTTATGCAGTTAATACAAAATATCTTCTGAAAAAATTGGAAATTGAAACAACTTTCAGTCTTCACATGTTCACTGTGTATTTAACAGCACAGGATCAAACAATACAAATACGAAAAAATATTTTATGGCTTCAAAATTGAAAAGTGGCTATGGCCATGATTATTGGCATCCTTTTCTAATACTCACATTTTAGGTCTCGCCATAGGTTCTCAATGCGATTGAGACTTATCACTGGCCACTCCAGAACAGTCCAACGTTTCCTCTTGAATCATTCCTGGGTGCTTTTTGATGTGTGGTTTGGGTCTTTGTCCTGCTGGAGGAACCATGACCTTCGATTGACACCAAGTTTTCTGACACTGACTTGGATTCTGTTTGTTTCCTCTCAGTTGCTGCCGCAAGGGACTTCAACAGTTTGTTATACCATCAGCCATATCAAAATAATCTAAATGTTAAACCATGACTGTAGTTGTCATGAGAAATCAAGTCAACATAATGTTACAGGATTGGATAGCTAGATACCGTTTAAAAAATCTCAACAGTGACAGGGAAATTCATCATGTTGCCCTCTAGCGGTTGAGCTCAAACCTCAGTGAAAATGACATCCATACAAATAAAACTATATTATAGAGTATGCTGAAATGAATGACAGGGATTCCATTCTCCTATATAACGGTCCTTTTAATTGCTTTGAGGTGACAAAATCGAGTTTTTACTGTGTTTTATTAACTTGTTTGTTGGCTATACTATAATCTTCGTCTAGTCAACAAAACCGGTGACGTTAGCGCATTTAGTTTCTTAATGAGAAATTATTTTGTGTGTCAATTGGAAATGAATGAGATTTTCTCCGGGACGAGTACAGCCAGCAGGGGCGCTAGTTATGAGTTTCCCTCCTTGGTCCCGCCTACGTCGTGGTTGACGTATAACCCTGTCCGGCAAGTCGATTCAACCTACACACTCCCCTGTTCATTCTCAGGCCGGGTAGATCCCCAGCAGCAACGCTCTGAACGGGAGACTATATGAAAATTGGGCTTTACAATCGCCATCCATCCTTTGAAGAAACAAAATTTTGTGGAAATATATCACTGTCACTGATCAGAAGATACACTAAGTCGTTAAATCGGTGAGTTATGAATGTAGTTGGTTGTGTCATTTTGCCATTTTTCCAGTATCTTCCGACTGCCCCGTTTTATTGTTGCTTTGTTCTGGGCAGCAGCCATTTTTAATCGCCTTGTCCTACATTTCCATCGCCGTCTTCAGACGTACTGAAAGCCAAAAAAGGTGGAAAAAAAATTGTACGGGACTGAGCATTGTATATAATTTCCAACCGATCATGAAACATTTAGTTTTATCCGAAACAAACCGAAATATACCCCAATACTCCCGTTTATGAGGGGTTGTTTTTTGAATTCTAGACTGGAACTTTAACGGTATTGCTAGTTTTCGAACAAGCTGCGGCTGCGTTAACAGTCATAGCTAATGCTAAGTTACCTCTGTTGTGTGTGTGTAATATTTCCCAGTGCTAAAAAGCAAACTAAAAAATGGTAATTGATTCTTACATGACTATCTAAATTCTAGTATTGAAATTGTACTCCATGGGATCATAAACAAAAACATCTTGATGTTTACATAGCGCTTCACTAGCATATTTATCTAGTGTTGACTGGCTAACTAACGCCAAGGGTCCTTGTTGACGTTTTCCTTCTACCATTTAAGCTAACGTTGGATAATATCTGTAGCCAGCTAATCAACTGAATTTCACGATTTTTGTTTTATCTGTGAAGTTCAAGTCGTTTGTCTTTTTGTTTGGATGCAATGCACTGGCTGGTGTCAGTTTCATGTGCTGGAATTAACATTAGCTTACGAGGTAACAGCCAGCTACTGCTAGGGAGGTCAAATGTGATCCTGCGGTTTCAAAAATCAACGTTATAGCCGATCTATTTTAAACGGCAACGTTATTTTACCGCTATTGTCTGATAGGGTACAACATGGAAAAATCGAAAACTGGGTTTGAGTTAAGAAAAAAATCGCTGCATTAGCTTCCTTATCCCAACCTGTAACTTTATGATCGCGGTAACAAGTTTTTTTTGTGAAATCAAATCGGATAATTGTCAGATGGGGCAAGATTTAGTTATCCATTTCACTTCACTAAATATTCATTATCGTAGGCTATTTTGAAAAACGAAGCCCCATTAAAACGCCTATGCGGAGCTTTAACCGAGCGACCCCCGAGACATTACGGATCGTCTGGCGATCGGCTTAAATTTTGATATTTGTTTGCCATTATGTCAGTGGATACTCAAAAACAGCAGTTGTGTGTAACGTTAGGGGCCTAACAGGAAATGAAAATTTAGGTGAGAGTGTCAGTGGTGTTTCCAGTGTTATTTTCAATAAATACCCTTCAAATATGGGTTTGGAGTCTGTGGGTACTTTAAATTCAACATTCGTTTAAAATGGTTAGGGAGTAAGCAGCCATCAATAATATTTTAAAAAGTAATACCGTTAAACACCAGTAATATGTTTCATTCAGTTCAGCAGTGTCACAAACTAATGCTGGACTGTACGCTGCTGCTGATTTGCTAGTAAAAATTTGGTGTGATGAGTTACATCTTACATTGTTGGGAAAACTAGCCAGATGCAATGTTCCTGACGTTGAATGTAGCTAACCTTGCTAGTGCATTTTATGCTGGCACATGAAATAAAAAAAGTACTTTAAATATTAGTACTCGACTAAGCAAACTTGTGGAAGACTCAAGGACAACATAGAAGAATTCCCTTGAAAGATGGAGTCCTCCTCAGCAGGACCACCCAGCTCTTTCAGTTTCTTGTGGCATTGATAGTGAGCTGTGCTGCTAAGCATCAAGGATTGGCCACAGTATCTGTCAACAACCCCATTTACAGGGTTTCTCCTTGTTTTTGCTCTTTGTTAGATTTCCTTATCATTTCTTATAGCAGTTTTCATTATAGATGGTGTCTTTCCAGCAGCTGTTTGGACTGCTGGGTTGCATCGCATTAAATGTATGTTAGAACATGCCTGTTTAATGCTAAATGTGATGAGCTGACAAATTGGACAAAATTGTGCTGGGTTAAAAGTAGTCACCTTTATTGCAATTTAGGCTAAAAAGTAGAGTAACAAAGATGTACGCCACAAGAAATCTGATTAGAGTTACAGTCTCTGGATCTGATTGCAAAAACAATATTTCTACAAAGTAGCTCAGTAGACTAGGAAGATAAGATGGAAATGTAGTGGAGTCCCAACCAGGAAGCAAGGAGAAAGGAAGAGGTTCTTGTTATTGCTGGTAACACGAAGCCCACTTTCCATCACATCTAACTCAGTCTGTGATCACTCAGTTTGAGCCGTCATAAATCTATCATGTAATACCTGTGTTATTCACATAGCTTAATGTTGCTGTTGTCAGACAACTGCATAACCATAAAAAAAGTTACCTGGTTTGGGGTCACAGAATGCTAACAGGAGAAGATTTTAGTTGCATAGTTATGTCAAATGATGTGATAACAAGGTAACGGTAGTGCCTGGAAACAAGTTTCTATGTCGTTTTTGCACCAAATTTTTAAAATGTTAACTGTTGCTGTGCACATTTTTGCACTATAAATACAAGTAACAAAATATATTAAGGGCAGTGCAAATATGTTTAGTTTTGGAATGCAGGGAAAATATTTCATCTTAAGTAGGAAGAGACATAAAACAGATGCTATTAGATGGTACTGTTTTGTCCACTCATTCTGTCTCGGGAGAAAAGCTGTTTGAAGCGCCGAAAATCAGCCCAAAAACTACAGGCTTTCTCTTCCTGGATTCTCATCTCCGCCTTGAGGGGCAGTGAGCAAATGACAGCGTTAGTAGCAGTAATCACTATAGTTGCAACTTGTAGCTAGCTATTTTGCTAACTTGCCTGCTCTGCCCGCCTACGTTTTTCTGGTGGCTGAGTAACCGCTCCACTCGATTCACCTCCATTGATGCTGCGTCTAGAAAATATGGAGGGAATAGTGCCAAATTTTAATTTTTCTAATGTCGCTGCCCCCCATCATCTTAGCCTTTATGTCTCTGTCAAAGTCTTCTGAAGTAAAATGCAAGCTGTAGACTTGAAAATTTTTGAGACGGCTTATCAGAGTGCGCTCTTTATATTTAGGATTTAGAATATGACCGAGCCGTTCTTCTACAATGTAGAACATCTTTTTATGAGTAAAAGCTTAAAGTGAAGACTCGGTCCGCCCAATTTTTCCGTCCGCCCAATTTTTCCGTCCTACAACGAGTGCAGTTGGGCATCCCGCACCAAGACGACATATTCCAAAATGCGAAAATACCACAAGAAAAAATCACAAACGTTAGCTCACTAATGTAGCCGCCACGGTGGTTGTTCACCACTAAGAAAAATAGCATTTTCTTTGTGAATATTGGGTGCATTTGAATGATTTTTGCTTCTATCCATTAAGGTAACATTCCTTTTGATATAACATCCACATGTATGATGGTGGAGTGTTCCTTTTTAAGGATTATCTCTTTTATAGTACTAAATTTTGGAGCTTGCTAGCACCGGAGCTACCAACCAAAAAGGAAGCACACCCTGTAATTCCAATGAAGTGCACTTAATCTTTGGGTGGGCAACCCTTTTTGGCAGTAGATCTACTTTTCACTTGATTAGGCTTCGGGGAGCTGAGTGCCAGTCAAGCAGACGTACTAAAAAGCATGACCAGTCATTCAAAATTTTACAAGAATGAGATATATCCTTAATTCAGTATTTATATAAAGTATACATTTTGACAAAACATTTGACAATATTTAAAATTATAATCAAACACATACGTAACACATAAGTTATGGGCACATTGGGGACTTAAATATGACAGACTACCTTGAAATGAATCCAGAAAATGAAATGGTGGGTGTTTTTAGTTTTTAAATTTGAAAGATCGACACTCTTAATTATTAATATCTTTACCTGACTAAATAAATTATGTATTGCGCTGTGATATGAAATGGGTCTATTGAGGATTATACAAAAAGCAGAGGCGTTTCACATTGTAACCCCAATTTTAGTCCAAAGTGTCCAATCTTACTTTATGTGGATCCTGACTGAGTATGTTCTCTTAAGAGTGTCCAGTTCTGCTTCCCCATCACCTTTCTTGACATGCTTGAAATCAAATAATTACTTGGAAAAAAACAATATTTGAAGGGTTAGGATTTGATGATGATATGCAGAATAGAGCACTTGCACTTTCTGATATGGGAAAATGTCACCCGCAGTGACATTTCAAACCCCCCTTGCCCAAAACCAACCACATATGTTCATTTTGGCTCACGACTTCTTAATTTTGTAATAATGTAGCATCACACATTGAATTTACTGCAGCTTGTTTGTTTGTATGTTAACAAAAATTGGCTTACATTCACAAACAAATGGTGTGCTGGTGCTTGTCAAGGCCCAGACACACCAGGCTGACTGTCAGATCGCTTTGCGTCGCCTGAAAAGTTGCACTTGAACACACCGCAAAGACTACAGCTGACTGCCGACATGTACGTAAGTTCTGCCCCTGCGTGAGAGAAAATAATGCTCCATACCAGGTCCAAAACCCCCGGAAGACCCAGGATCGCGGAAATATAAACAAAGTAGCGTTAAACAGTTTAACGTCACTTAAACGGTTTCATTATACTACTCGAGAATATGTCTGGTATAAAGTTGCCACTGGCGTTGTCAGTTGCCTTCTGTGTGTGACCTCTTGAGAGTGTCGTTTGCTTGCTTTGCTCATTTCCCTTTCTCTTCTCATACACTGATTCGCTTCTCTCTTACCGGCGGCCGCCGCTGCCGATTCAACATGCTCAATCGGCTGAAAAGCTGGTGACATGGGCTGACTAGGGCCAACAGTGCGGGACACACCGCAAAAACTACGGCCGACAGTCAGCTTGGTGTGTCAGGGACCTCAGGTTTAGCAACAAGCTGTTCTCAACAGTATTGAACATCTGGGTTACTGCCCTGCCGGTAAACATACACATTTTCTGGTAAATTTGTACTGTGAGGCTCTCTCACAGTCCAGTGACTACATTTTGTTGTGGTTATGGCATATAACGTGGCCAAAATGCCTCTTCGGATTGACTTGTAGTGAACTGAGACCTGGGAGGCTGGGAGATTCATTCATGTAACACTACAACATCAGAAAATTGGCAAAGGCAAACCGTGTATTTGGTAAGTTTTGATGCATCCCCTCCTGGTTGCCCTGCATCACAAACTGAGGTTGGAGGCATCTGAGGACTTTTTTTCCCCCCCCTCCAAACTGATGCGTATTGACATGTGTCTCTTTACTTTTGGTAGGCAGATAAGATGTTGCTGTGTTGATAGCTTATGAATATATTGATTTTATATTTTAGTCCAATAGTGAATGCACATTTACCAGATTTACCTTTTGGGAAAATGTGTACATTTACTAACTCTGATGTACACAGTTACCATTTTCCCACGTTTATTGTAACATCTATACAGTGTTCCCCATACAATGTTAATATTTGGCACAATGTTAATTTACCTGGGTGGCCCGTAAAAGTAAATTAACAGTCTGTCAAGTGCATTTTTGTTTTGATTTTGCATGACGCTAGTGATTCTCACCACTAGACTTGGTGGTAGAAACATCAAGACTTAATGCTGCAAGCACTGAAATAGGCGTGGGCGGTATAACAATATTCAAAGTACACCGGTAGAAATCCCCACTGTGATATGGATTTGACCATACTGTTCATAATAGTATGGTCAAATCCATATCACAGTGGGGATTTTTTAATGACTACATGTTGTTTTTCACTGTAACACGCAAGGGTTAACTCAACATGTTTGTTTAGGAAGAGCCTATAGGTTAGCCTGAACAATTAATCGCTTTTGTATCGAAATTGAGATTTGACAGAATGCTATTTTCAGATCGCAATAGCTGCTCATTTTAATTGACGCTAGCCCTGCTTGTACGTATGTTTTCTCCAAATTTCTCAGCCAAGACGTTCGACAACGCTTGCTAAGGTAGCCCACCTTGCCTATTTAGTGCTGCGACCCTGGCCATATACCGTTGTGTCCACTTCACATTCCACACATTTAGCAATGTCTGAGTGGCCTCTAGTCAGTTGAAAGTTTGTTGTCTTACTGGAGTACTTCAATGTTGTATTTGGCAAACAGTGCCATTTTTATTTTATTCATTTTTTATTTTCTCAACACCGATGTTGAATGATGGTCCTTAAATAATGTTTCGATATTTGCTATTATTGGTTCTTTAATTGTATCTGTAAAATTGACATAGTGTATGAGCTTCCCTCTCCCCTGAGGTTAAATATCACATGGCTGTTATTTTTCTGTTGTGTGCTTGAGTTGAAATTTTCTTCTCTTTGCCTCCCCACAGAATCAGAAGGCACTAGGGAAGAGGCGCAAAGAAAAATTTCCATACTCGATGACATTACATCGCAATGTCCGATCGTTTGGGGCAAATAACCAAGTCCAAGGATGGGAAAAGCAAGTATTCCTCACTCAGCCTATTTGACAAGTACAAAGGAAAATCAATAGAAACTCAGAAAACCGCAGGTAAGATGACCTGGTGTCTGTCCTCCAATGCATGTGATTAAAAAGTTATATTTTGTATTTAACAAGTGACCTAAATTACACACACACTCAGTTTTGCAAAGTCATGGGTTGGGCTGTCTGCCCTCACTCAATTACTTATGTCCCCTTCACCCTATTTCCTTTACAAATGTCAATCTTGCTCCCTTTCCTTTATTCATCTTTCAATTTTCCCCCAGTAGTTCCGCGACATGGCTTACAGAGTCTTGGCAAAGTGGCCACAGCCCGGCGCATGCCCCCACCCGCTCACCTGCCGAGCCTGAAGTCTGAAAACAAAGGAAACGATCCCAACGTGATTATTGTGCCCAAAGACGGAACAGGATGGGCAAACAAACAGGAACAACCCGATCAAAAGAGGTGAGGGGAGAAATGGATGAGACATTGCGAACCAGTATCTCCCATATATTGATAATATTGGGTTCAGGTAAATTAACAGCTGCCCAAATGTTTTATATTTATTTCAAATGCATCATTTGAATAAAAGAATAGAGAACATTTCACATGTTAATAAACTGCATGAGTATCACAGACCCTCTTGCCTGGGAAACACTGCAAATTCATGGAAAAAAATATGGTCTGAGGGGTGGACAGGCGTTAATGTGTGATTAATGCAGTCCGGTTTTGAGTACTATGGCTTGTATATCTATTTCTGTGTAGGCCCTATATAGGCATAATTGTGTAGTATATGCTAAATTATGTAATAAGTCACTGAGCCCACATTGCAGTATTTGTGTTTGTGTGCATGCATGCATGTCAAGGTGAGCCTAACGACACGTTTGAGGTCATCTTGTATATCAGCTCAAAGTTGGGATGCAGCCTGCAGCTCTATAGAATGGGAGATGAGGTACAAAGTGGGTGGATGTAGAACAGGAGAGGGTAGATATTTGGTTATTTTAAAGATGTAGATTTTGTATATGTTGGCAGTTTAGCTTTCTGGCTGGGGAATGAACACTTACCGCATTACAAAGACATGAAACATATTTCTTAACTGATGATTTTCAAATGTCACTATCTAGCTGAAGTGAAAACTGTACCTTTCCACTGGATAAAGAGAACAAATTATGGGTGTTACAGTAGGTTGCCAAGAATTGACATCCTCTTATGACTTTTGGGGTTTCTATGTTCTATGTACATCTTGCTATGATCAGACCTACTCAGAGGTCTGATCAATCTATACAGGTGTCAGTCTGCTTCTGTGCGTTAGCCTTGTATCAAATCATGCAGTCAGCTTTGATTAATTTTCCAGATTCCCAAGGAGAAAAACTGAGTTACTTTTGTGTCTCTCCCCAGTTCTATTGTATCAATAGCACAGCTGCCGGAGTTGCAGCCGCAGCTGGCTTCACAGAAATCTGTCTCCATTCTTCAGAAGCCCACACCAGTAGCCAGCCAGGAGGTGTGTATGTGTTTTGTTGAACCGCATGCTGCATTGTGTGCAAATACATTTTATTAGGTCTTCCACGGTTTGAATTAAATGGACTTAGTGTATTCCATACATGTGAAGTTAGTTAAGTGAACATAGACAATGTGCAGGCCTTGAGTGTCTCAAAAGTGGGTGTGGCCTGAATGCAGCTTTGTGTGTGACCTTGATTTCCTGCATCATTTCCACAGAGCACAAACACAGGTGGACCAAAGCAATGGGCCCAGCTAAATGGAAAGGCAGTAGAGCAAGATGGTGAGTCACCTTAGATTCACAAATGATGAAGAGTGAGTGGAGTTAAATTGGATGACATTGATACTTATTCCGCTATTGTCCATGTTTGGCACTTACCGCAATACCAATTTTCTGTTTACATGCATCAGACTAATATCTATCTCTCTGTTGCCTGTTTCCATGGCAACGGCAGGTTCAAGGGCCTCAAACCGACTTCAGCCCTTCTCTCACGAGGAATTTCCCACGCTGAAGGCAGCTGGGGAACAGGACAGGGCTGGCAAGGAAAGAAGCGCCTTCGATCCGTCGTATGGGCCCGGACCAAGCCTCCGCCCCCAGAGTAAGGTTTTTTTTTTTTTTTTTTTTTTTTTTTTTTTTTTTTTTTTTTTTGAGTTTTTTTTTTTTTTTTTTTTTTTTTGTTTTTTTTTTTAATTTTTTGGCC